>CAUYRH010022507.1:0-41681 GCA_963574655.1 Perodicticus potto | reverse complement strand
CACTGTCTGTGTAAAGGTGTTCTGAGCTTAGGAATCTACAAAGGCCCATATAGTAACTATTAGGGAAACCAAACCCAACTAAAGTACCAATTATAGATGGATCCTGAGCAGGAAGGACTGGTGGCAAATTAGAAACTTATTACCCTTAATTAGGTACATTATAAATTAGATATGGTAGGGATATGGAAATAATAAGCATGTTAGACTCATATTTAAGAATATGTATTACATTGAAATGAGTAAGAGAAGGATTTGAATATAGAGCAAGAAAACTAATTTATTTTTCTTTATTTTTAAATTTCAGATTAATATGAGGGTACAAATTACTAGGTTACATTGTGTTTGTCAAGCAAACTTCAAGTTGTAGTTGCGCCTTTTTGTGCCCATCAGGTGAAAGCACAAAAATCTCTCTCCGTCCTTCCCCCTCCTTTCCCTTTTCCCTCCTCCCCCTCACTTGAATTTAATTGTGTTTTTCTTTCCCATGGTGTATCATCGTTTTTCTATTGGTTTCATATTAGTATTGCATACACCGGGTACTTGCTTTTGCATTCTTATGATACTTTATTAGGGAGAATGTTCTTCAACTACATCCAGATTAATTCAAAAGATGTAAAGTCACCATCTTTTTTATGGCTGAATAGTATTCCATGACATACACATACCACAGTTTATTAATCCATTCATGTGTTGTTCCACATCTTTATGATTGTGCAATAAAAATTCTAGTCCAAATACCTTTATCATAAAATGACTTTTTTTCTTCTGGTTAGATATGTAGTAATGGGATTGTAGAATCAAATGGAAGGTCTACTTTTAGCTCTCTGAGGATTCTTCATGCTTCTTTCCAAAGAGGCTGTTTACAATCCCACCAACAGGGTAAAAGTGTTCCCCTCTCTCCACATACATGCCAGAATCTGCAGCTTTGGGACTTTGTGATGTGGGCTGTTCTCACCAGGGTCAGGGGATATCCCAGGGTGGTTTTGATTTGTGTTTCTACAATGATTAGAGATGATGGGAATTTTTTCATGTGTTTGTTGGACATTCATCTGTCTTCTTCAGAGAAGGTTCTGTTCATGTCTCTTGCTCATTCATAAAACAGATTGTTTGCTCTTTTCTTGTTGACTAGTTTGAGTTCTCTATGGATTCTAGTTGTCAGCCCTTTATCAGAATTGTAGGATGCAAGTATTTTCTCCCATTCTGAAGGTTGTCTGTTTGCTTTACTTGTTGTGCCTTTAGCGGAAGTTTTTTAGCTTGATCATGTTCCACTTGTTTATTTTTAGTGTTGCTACAATTACCCAAAGGGCATTCTTCATAAATCTTTTCCCACACTTTCTTCTAATGCTTTTATTGTTTTATGCCTTAAATTTAAAACCTTTATCCAACGAGAGTCAATTTTTGTAAGTGGCGAGAGGTGTGGGTCCAGGTCCAGTCTTTTACATGTGGCTAATTGATTCTCCCACACCATTTATTCATGGGAATTCTTTGCCCCAGCGTATGCTCTTGTTTGGCTTGTTCAAAATTAGATGGCAATATGCATCTAGTTTTCTCTCTAGGTTCTTTATTTATTCCAAACAGGTATATTTTCATGTTTTATGCTAGTATCATGCTGTTTTGATCACTATACACTTGTAGTGTGGTAACATGATATCTCCAGGTTTGTTTTAATTTCTTAGAATTGCACTGGCTATTCAATGTATTTTCTGGCTCCATATGAAAAAAGTACTGAGTTCTCAAACTCCTCAAAGTATGACATTGGTGCTTTGATGGTGACTACACTAAATTTGTAATTTGAGTAGTATGGACATTTTAACATTGATTCTTCCCAGCTATGAGGACGATATTTTCTGCAGTCTGTTAATGTCTTCTGCTATTTCTTTTTTCAGAGTTTCTGTTGTTCTCTTTGCAGAGATCCTTCATGTTCTTTATTATGTATATTCCCAGTACTTCATTTTCTTTGAAGCTTCTGGGAAAGGTACTGTGCTTTTTATTTGATTTTGAGCTTGACTAATATTTGTGTATACAAAGGCTACTGATTTGTGGGCATTGGTTTTGTATACTGAGACTTTTATTTCTTGATCACTTCTAAGAGCCTTGTGGTCAAGTCCCTGGGGCTGTCTAAGACCATATCATCAGCAAAGAGCAAGAGTTTGACCTCCTCTGTCCCTATTTGAATGCTCTTGATAGCCTTCTCTTTCTGACTACATTGGCTAGAACTTCCAGCACTATGTTGAATAGTAGTGGTGATGGTGGACATCCTTGTCTTGTTCCCTAATTTGTTTTAGAAATTATAATTTATAAAAATGAATTCAACAATTTAACGCACAGTGGAAATTATTCACATAATTGTAGCAGGTATCTACAGATGCTTCTTATCCTATGACTACTGTGTAAAAACTCTAAACAACCTTTTCTCAGCATTCCTAGTATGCATGGGATGTGTGTGAGCATAAATGCTGCTAGCTTGCAGCCCAATGAAGGAAACCTCTGGAGACGTTCGGTACATTACACAATAAAAAGTACAGAGAAAATGTGGTGTTGACATAAATATTTTATAATTTGGAAACTGTTTCACAGTAGCATCTGGGCTCTAACTGAATATTTTATATCTATGATATGTTGGGCTCCATATGAGGTCACTGGATAAAGATTTATTAACTGCAACACAACTTTTAGTCCTCTGGAACATAACCTGTCTTACCTAGAGAAGGAAAAATGAGATGGCATATTAACTACTACTGTTTTTATCTTAAGGCCAATCAAGTGTGGCTGACAACATTTTTGTGCCATTGTTTTTGTCATTTTTGTATCATTATTTGGCTTTCATTTGAGCTTAATTTGCTGTCTATAATATCCCATGTTAATTTTTTTCATGGCCAGTTTGCAAGCCCCCCACATTCCCTTCTAATTTGCTCAGAGTTCAATTATTTTAAAACAGAAGTATTTCAGTCCTGTCTATAAAATATTTTTCTTGTTGGAAAAATTCTGCATTCATTCTCAAATACAGAAAGCACATAACAATACAGACACAATTTCTCACCTTATTAAACATGTGGCTGTCATGTTCAATTTTGGTTCTTATCAATTTCCTGGAGAGCACAACCCTTCTTTCTGATTCCCTTCTTCCTGATCAGCCCCAAACATGGTTATCTGAATTGTATGAGAACAGTGGCCCCAGCTTGGCGGGAAGCTTCTCTTGTATTTGTAGAAAGATCAAATAGGAAAGAAGCTTGGAGTTTTGCTCTTGGCTTCTTCTCCAACAATTTTTTAGGGCAGTCAATCAGATCTCTGGACCAGAGAAAAGTTGAAGAAACTTTGCAGAGTTGGGGCAGATGATTGTTGAATCTCATTTTGTCCTGTAACGTGTGCCCTCTAACTCAAATCATCATGCCTCATCTCTTATTTCAGTCATGACTAGCGTACACACCCTGGGCAGGTTTCCACTCACTCCACTCTGAACTCATTTAGACTCAACTATGATCCATGTGGTTTCTGTCCTCCGGTCTCTCTGACAGCTTACAAAATACCCTCATTTACCAATATTGCAATTACATATCTAATCATATTATCAATCACACAATATTGATATTAAAGAAGAGACCCATTTCATACCTAGGAAAGGTGTGTAAGAAAGGTTAAGCCAGCAGGCCTGTGTTGCTCAAACTGTGAATCTTTGAAAGAAAGACCCATCCTCAGGAGAGATCCTTGGCTAACTCCCAGGAGACAAGTCTGAGTGCTTGAAATACCCTGCCTGATAAGAATGTATTTGTATGCCTGAGGCTGTGGGCCACTTTATACCCTTGTGACTAGATAAGCTTATCATAGCAATGTGATTTATGGTGAATGTTTATTTTGTCTCGGGGATACTGAGATCTGAATGGTTGTGGTTACTCACAAGCCTGCTGCATGCATGTATGACTAACTCCCAATGAAAACCCTGAACACCAAGACTCAGTGGATCTTCCCTAATTGGTAGCACTTTGAATGGGTTGTCACATCATTTGGGGGAGAATCAATCACTTCCCATGGAGCTCCACTGGGGAATGGGTACCTAGAAGCTCACACCTGGCATATGGATTTCTCCTTCCCCCTTTGCTGATTTTACCCTATTGCCTTCCACCTTTATAAACTCTGTAAGCAAAATAGCTCTTTCTTAGTTTTGTAAGTTACATTTACATCCTTACGTTGTGCTGGATAATACATAGATCCTATTTTTTTCTAGTGGTTTATATTTCCACCAGAAACCCCAGAGACATTTCCACCAAGCTTCAGCTATGATTGACACATAATTCTGGACTTCCAGATGATGGAGTAGGAGGCTATGATAGGAGAAAATATAAGTGTAGGAGTAATTGACCAGGATAATTACCAGGGAATTGTTAAATAATGGAGGTTCACTGGTGATAAAGGAAATACACAGTTAAATGCCTGAAAAGGGCCCTGGTATCTTGTTTAGGAAGATCTAGCTCAACCAGAAAAGCATCCTAGGTCAAGTGAAATGCTGATTAAAGGTGAAGATATTCTAGAATGAATGGTGAAGAAGGTAGGTAATGATTATTATTGGTTGCAACAAAGGAGATTATAGCTTATATTATTAAACTCTTTTAATTAATGCTAAGTGTTTTGAAGACACTGCAGCTAACTAATATCTAAAGTTCAATTAGTAGAGTGGACATAAGATGAGGATCTCAATAAGAGGTAGCCAGGATGACAACTAAGAAGTGCTCACTCTCACCCAGGATGATCGCTGTGGCTGGAGGAGAACTCCCAGGAAGTCCTCACCTTGCTTCCTGCTAAAAGTGCTGCCCCAAGTGTGCACTAGACATCTTCACTCTGCAACTACTGAAGTTGGGAGTATACACACATTTCTCACTCTGCAACTACTGAAGTTGGGAGTATACAATCCCCATTGGGGAAAATCAGACCACAGCCAGAATAAGAGGGCAAATCCCTATAATAGAGAATTCAGGTTTTCTGGTGAACATAATGAGGTAAATAGGAAACAAAGCAGTGGAGTACATTTGCAAGGAAATAATGACAATGATAGAACCTAGAGTGAAAATGACTAAACATAAAATTAAGGCATGAGGGGGATGAGTGTCAGTGAAAAGATGAACTACGGCAACTGTTCCCTCTCGTCCTCCTGCAGCTCTTCCCCACTTCTCTTGCTCATCTTTCTCCTCTTTATTCCCCCTCTAACTCTCTCTATCTCTCCTCTTTCTTCTTTGTTTACCCCCTTTGGAAACAAAATACATTCAAACCCCTGTAGGCTGCAGATTCTACACATTTAGAGTGACTATTTCCTAAAATTCTCTAAATTCTTGTTCGCCATCATGAAGAAGCAATTAAGATTTCCATGTGAGACGGTCAGTCTGAAAAGTTCTGCTTGTACGTTCGATATGGGATTGGATGTCATGTTAAATATTTCCTTCTGACACTAATTATTTATTATGAAAGTCATACTGCTAACATGATTTATAATTCATGTTTCACACGAATATAACTGAATGAATCTCCTTGGGCTGCCATAAAATATGCTACAGACTGGATGTCTTAAACCATAGGAATTTATTTTCTCACAGTTCTACAGGCAGAAAGCACAAGAGCAAAGTGCTGTCAGGGTTGGCTCTTGTCAGGGCTCTCTTCATTCTTGCAGATGGCAGCCTCCTTACTGTGTGCTTATGTGGCCTTTCCTCTGTGCACGCACCCACATGCGCACACACACATACACACAGAGTTCTCTGATGTATTTTTCTTTTCTATAATGACCGATCCTGTCACATGAGGGCCCCACCCTTATAATTTCTACTCCATTTCCAAATATCATGTAGAAGATCTCTCTTTTTCTCTTCACCACTTGTAAGATTCATGAGGGCAGGAACTTCACCTGTGTCATTCACCATTCATTCACTTGCCAGTGCTTAGTTCCCAGAAGTTAATTAATAAACTTTTATTGCATAAAATAATGAGTGAGTGGATGAACAAACAAACAAATTAATAATCTCTTGACTTACAATATTTACTTATGAACTCTAAGAGTTTCCCTAAGGAAATATAAAGTATTTCCATGTGAATGTCAATTTTTAAAGCTATCCTTCCATGTCCTAGATAATTGCTAAAGGACTTATTAGTGAAAATTAATGGAAAAATATGTAAAACATTCTAATATAAAATAGAGTTTACATTAATGCTCTATCAGAAAGATAGAAAACTATAATAGTACTTAATAACGGGGAAAATGGAAGAATGGTTATTAGCCAAAATGAATTTTTCTATAAAATTCTGTCACTTAAGTGGGGAACACAGAAACATTTCTCCACTACTGGCTAAAACATTTTAATAATATTTATTTAAGTAATGTGACTCAAATAATTCAGCTTTCAAAAATATGATAATGTAGATTTCTCACTCTATGCTAAATGTGTTATATGTGTTAATTTTTAAAGCGGGCGTTTTAATTTTTCCCACTTTTACTTATCAAAAAACTTACAGAAATATGTATATTTAAAAACATGCGTAAGCTCACATAGGTAGAAAGTAATAGCATAGAGATTGCAACCAAGGAAATCCAGCCCTAGAGACAGCTCTCACAAATATCCAGATGGCCAACAAAAAATCACACCATTTGTGCCTTATTCCCAAAGGACCCAGCTTGTACCATCAATGTTTACTAGTGGCTCATGGAATAAAAGTAATATATTTGTAGTTGCTTGTATATAATGTGTGTTAATATTGCTGATATTCTTTCTGTCACCTATGCATCATTATTTTTTTCAAAAATACTCAAATTACTTACAACCCAGAGTTACAGAATGAAAAGTAAACAAATAATTAACACAGTACAAAATCTATTATCTGGATGTACCATGATACGTGACCCAAAGCTGCAACTTTGGGAGCATTTCAAATGATTTTTTTTCTTAAGTATTTCTTCTTGTCTTGCCAGATGTATTATGAACGTTATTTCAGATCTTAGTATCTGTTGATAAACATTTATCTTATAATGGAAAATTTAAATAGAGATTAGCTCTGATGTATTGTAAATCTAACAGGTTAAAATTGCTTTGTAAAACTTGATGATTTATCCAATTAGTTTAATAACACTCTCAGAACTGTGTGAAGATTTATTGACATTTACTACTTGAGATATTCATGCAAAGAATCTTCAGAAAGACTTATTTGTAAATTTTTTATCAAAAAATATATTCCATCACTTATGGAGGGTCATGGGAGCAATATTAAGTTGCTAAACTTTTAATCATCTTTAATAGTTAAATTAATCATCCTTAATAGTTAAGCACCACATTTACCTTTTATCTTGAGAACTAATTTCCTTCCACCACATTTTTAGGCATGAACTAACTGAACCTTAAAGAATTGCTTTATAATTCCATAGCTATAAGGTAATAATCTATAGAAAATAAGACAATGCATATTTAGTCACTGGCTGCTGGCTTTAGAAAACAAATTTTTGTCCATTTCATAATTCTGGGGAGATCATGCAAGGACTTTGAAGAGGTGCTTTTATTATGAATAATATGAAGGCCACAGAATGGCATTATGTTTCTTTCAATTACCTATGTAATTGACTAATGAATCAGAATTGGAAAATTAAATATGATTGAGGTAATAGTGACATAGTGACATAATTAAGTATATGGGCATACATTTAAATAAACATTATGAGTATAATCACTGTGAAGCAAAAGGCGAAATACAGAACTTGGAGATGAGATGAAAGAAAAGTGTGCTTTCTGTTTGGTTTCTATTTTTCTTTTTATGGAACAAAATAAATTTTATAACAGTAAGATGGATGTGTGAACTTGGAAATGAATGAATTGGAGAAGAGTAGGTCAAATAAAACTTTACTAACATTCTTGTGGCCTTGGAAAAGTTTCAAAAGCTACAAGTATTGTTTTTGTCTCTAATAAGTAGAAAAATACAGTCAGGTGTATGATTGAGAAACTACATTCTGAAATAAAAATAAAGCTAGTAGCTACCAAGAGATTTTTTTTTTTTGTAATTCTATGGGAAAAACAGTATAAATTGCATATAAAATAATAATTCAATTTTTTTTCAATAGATGTGGCCAAAAAAATATACACTTGGAGATAGTATGTTAAATATCTCATGGGAAAATATTAATATGTACCACTAGTATTTACTAAATAGTTGTTGGATGCTCTGCAATTTGCTAGGTACTTTGCACATTCAAGTACATTTTTAATTATAAAAATTTTAAACATGTTTTGGTAGATTGGGTCTAACCAATTGCCCAGTCTTTCTAGTGTGGGCAGGAGAGTTATGTCCATAATAAGTATGAGATCAGCCCCTCTAGAGAGTGGTAGCATGTGGGCAGCACATCTGGGGCCAAGGAAAGGGCCCTGGTGGCTGAGAGATTATGTAAAGAGAGAATAAATACCTAAGTCACTGTATTGAACATAATGAAAAGCTACAGGAAGCAGTTAAGGAATGGAAATGAACAAGGCTAGGGTTAATCTTGTGGTGCTTGATGAGAATCCACAGTCTAGATATAATTACATGGTCAATATTTATATAAAAGAAACATATACAAATAGATATAGATGTGTGTGTGTGTGTGTGTGTGTGTGTGTGTGTGCGCATATACGTGAATTTCTTTTCCAGCTGTGTCTGCTGAGGGCACCAGGACTAATTGACACCTCAACAGCAAAGAACCAGGAATCACTGATACCAGGGCTGAGGCAGAGGAAGTCCAAGGTCAGCCTGGAAGGTCTAGTGACAGAAGGAAGTACTCAGAGTGGTGAGACAAGCATATACAACACAGCCTCCAGGATTCCCTACTGACCATCTCTGCAAGTTACTGAACTTCCAAATAAAATAAGTGACATTAATAATCCTACTTAACGTTGAGTTAAATAGGAATCTAAGAATCTATATCAATATAAATTGATAGATGAAGGAGATCTATAAGCTTTGCCCTATGGTAGAATAAGAACTAATAAACGAAAAGGGATTGATAGAATCAGAAAACTGCTTTATAGCTACCATCAGATAAGATAGTAATGTTAACTCTTAGTTGTTATTATGTATGAAGATGCTGTTTTATTTAGGAAATAAATACAAGGATTATGGGGTGAAATGGTAACATATTTGCAACTTGCTTTCAAATGATTCTGAAAAAACATTTGTGGGGTGTGTGTGCACTTGTGTAAACAAAGAGGGTGGGAGAAGGATTTCAAAGTATACCCAAAATAGAAGGCATAGGAAACCTTCCCATCATTCAGATTTAACAAATAGCAACATTTTGACACACGTGCATTGCTTTACAGATCCATTCTATCCTGCTGAATTATTTTACGGAAATTCCCAGTTATTTTGTAATTTCACTTAAAGATATATACATGTTTACATTCCTTTAGTCAGAACATAGAAGAATTCCATTAGCCCAAAACTCTCCCTAATGCTCTTTGCCAGGACCACATTTCTCATCACTGTAGAAAACCTGATTCCTGCCACTTTATTGTTCTTTTCCAAAGTTGTTTTGGCTATTCTCTTTCCGTTTACTTTTATAATGGGTTTTTCTATGACTACAAAAATCCTGCTGACATTTTTGTAGAAATTACAGTAAACCTAGAGATTAATTTAGGGCGAGTTAGACTCTCTACTAATCGGTACCTTCAAATTCATGAACACACACTGTTTGTTGAGGTCTTTCATTTCTTTCATAAGCATTTTGTAAGTTTTAGCATCTAGATACTGAATATGGTATATTAAATTTATACCTAAGTATGTAATTTTTGTTAGAGCAATTGTAAATGGTATTTGGATTTTAAAAGTTGTTTTAGCTTCTGTGTTTTGAACAAATAGAAATGCATTTAATTTTTGTGTGCCAGTTGTGCGTTTCATGAGTTTACTGAACTCACTTGGTAGTTTTATATTTTGCTTTATTAATTTTGGGGGATATTCAATATAGACATTCTGGTCTTTATCTATGATTACAGACAGTTTTATTTCTACTTTTCTAAATTACATGACTTTTATCTTTTTCTTGGCTTATTACAACAGCTAGAATTCCCAGCACTATGTTGCATAAAGTCAAAAAAAACCAGACGCCCAAGATTTTCTTTCTGACCCCTGAGGGAAAGAAGTGAATCTTTCATGACTAAGTACAATGTTAGCTATAGGTTTTTGTAGATTTTTTTAAATGTTGTTGAGTAAATTCTCCTGTTTCTACCTCACAGATGGATTTTGTAAAATGCTTTCTCTGCTTTACTTTATATAACACAATATTTCTTCTTTAGCTTGTTGATGTGGTGAATTACAGTGATTAATTTTCTAAGAATGAAACAGCCTTGCATAACTGGAATAAATCCCATTTAATTATGCTGTGCTGGATTTTTTATACCTTATTGGATTTAGTTTGCTAAAATCATGCTGAAGATTTTTGCATGTAAGTTTACGAAGCCTATTGGTCCATAGGGTTGTATGTGTGTGTGTTTGTGTGAACCGTCTTTCTCATGTCAATTTTTAATATCAGAGTCACGCTGATCTCTTGAAGTAAGTTGACAATGTTGCCACTTCTATTTCCTTGAGGGTATTATCTCAAGTTTGTGTTAGTTCTTTAAATTTTCCAGTGAATTCTAGTGGACTTGAGAATTTCTTTTCACAACTTTTTAAATTATGAATTTAGTTTCTTAGTACTTATTAGACTATGCAAAAAAATTATTTGTTTCATACTTGGTAAGTTGAGACAGCCTGTGCTTTTAGAGGACATGACCCATTGGTTGCACAATCTATGTGTGTAGAACTGTGCATTATGTGGGAACTGTTCCCACATTATCATTTTCATATCTGTAGGGTCCAGAGTGATATCTTCTGTTTTGTCACTGCTGTCAGTAAATTGTGTCTTTTTTTATGCCTGTCTTTCTAGAGAGTTTGGTACTTTTATCAATTATCTTAAGAACCAACTTTTTTCATCAATTTCTTTTTCTCTAGAGTTTTATTTATTTATGCTTTCCTTTTTATTATTTCCTTCCTTCTGTGATGTTGTGTTTATTTTCCTCTTCTTTTTCTAGTCCTTCCATGTACGAGCTCCTGTTATTGATTAGAGAACTTTTCTTTTCTGGTTTTTGTACTCATTGCTATGAAGTGCTTTAGTTAAATGCAGGATCAATGTTTGACAGAGGTTTTGGTTTTCTTTTGGCAGGGACTAGTGGCTATTTACAGGCTTCAGTGACTGGACTAGTTTATCTGAATCAAAATAATCAATACTGTACCTGGCGTTCCCTTCATCAGTTACTAATCAACTGAGCAGTCTGCTGCACAGAGCTGGGATTCCTTCCTGGAAGAAGTGCAAGACTGTTTGCAGAGCTTAAATAAATATACGTTAAATAAAATCCATTATGAAAAAACTAAGTTACTTGTCTGTCCATGGATTTATTAACACATCCTGACTACTTACTTGTTGAGTAAATTCTCTTGTTTCTACCTCACAGACAAATGGATTATGGAGTTTTATACATGAAATGAGGCCCCCTTCCACTTCAGTCATATTTTGTTATTTTCTAGGACAGGATTCTGCATTTGGATGACAAAAGATTAAACAGAGGGTTTGAACTTATTTTCCATTTTCTTTTTTCAAGTGGGTTTCAGCATGTATTTTTGAGCATCTTTCAATGATCTATAAGTTGAATGCATTCTTCTCATTAAAGCATATCTATGGAGAGCTTTGATTTAAAATATAAGTATTGAGAATTGTTAATTCTCAGATTTAATAAGCTACTTTTCTTTGCATTTTCTTCCCAGTCCAGTTGGAATATTAGGGATTTCTTATTACACAGTTTGCTGACAGTGAAGAAGGTTATTTTTGTTTTGATCTTTGTATTTTGACAAGGAGCTAATATGGAACGAGTAACAATTTATTGTAAAAGACCCTCGTCAGAGACAGCCAGTCAAAGAGGGATGCTGTTGCTCTAATGAAATAAGCCTCACAAATGAGCATTTCTGGCCACTGGTTGAGATTCAGAAGAGACAGAGGGAAGTAATAGGTGATGTCATCCAAGATGCTTCCTGCCAGATGTTCAACAATAATGAATATTTAACTCAGAGGCTAAAAGATTTACTTCGTTTTCATATTAAATTTATAACCTCCTCACTGTCTTGTTAAAAACTGACAAGTATAATGTTGGATGCTCTCTGCAAAGACAACGTCCTTGAGACAAGCACAAGCGCTGTGGACAGTCCTTTCCTCAAAGAGGTTGCCTGGGCAGGGATGGGTGCCAGCCTCCTCCAGAGTGAGGGATTTTCTGCTCTCCGAAAACTTTCTCCGAACACCACACACAGATCACAGGGCTGTGCTCCTAGCGGAGAAACTAATTTTGTCTGCAGTGACATCAGGTGCCCCAGGAAAGGGTTGATTTCAAATTGGAGAAGAGAAAAGTGAGCCAAACTGGCTGTTAAACTAGGAAGGTCCCTGTTTCCAGAAGTCCTTGACCACACTGCCCAAAGACTCCCTGTGGTGAAAGAAAAAGAGAAACAGAAACAGAAACAGAAAGGTGACTGAGGAATGTTTGATAAAAAGGAGCGTGGAATTGTCCCACTAAATGCCTTCTTCCATGTGGCTTTGAAGTGCTTTAAAGAACTGCACATCTTAATGTATCTATTTTAAAACTAAATAATCTATACGTACTTGGCATTCATTTATAACAAAATATCAGATATATTTAGTGCAAAATAACAAAACTATAATGAAGAGATTTTCCTGAACTGATGGTCCTTATAATTGACATTAATACTTGCCTGGCAGGCTAAAATTTTCTTTGACATTGCCTTAGACATGTTTGCCCTTGGTTCTGTTTTTGGAATAAAATAGCAGCTGATATTAAAGTTAGTTTTTTTAAAACTGTAATTTACTTATGATTTTAATTTTTAATTAGTAAAAATACATAACCACAGGCCGGGCATTGTAATTCATGCCTGTAATCCCAGAAATCTGGGAGGCCGAGGCA
Source organism: Perodicticus potto (assembly GCA_963574655.1). Classification (NCBI taxonomy): domain Eukaryota; kingdom Metazoa; phylum Chordata; class Mammalia; order Primates; family Lorisidae; genus Perodicticus; species Perodicticus potto. The sequence continues at coordinate 28,695 of CAUYRH010022507.1, read as the reverse complement.
AGTGGATTACCTGAGTTTGGTTATTCGAGACCAGAGTGAGCTAGGGCTATGCCAAATCTCTAAAAATAGCTGGGCTTTGTGGCAGGCACCTGTACTCCCAGCTACTCAGGAGGCTGAGGCCAGAGGATGGCTTGAGCCCAAGAGTTTGAGGTTGTGGCGAGCTCTGATGCAATGGCACTCTACTGAGGGTGACAATTTGAGACCGTGTCTCAAAACAAACAAACAAACAAAAATTCATTATGATATACCCAAAAGCAAATATAATATTACAGAGAGATAACCTGATAATCTAATTATTTAGAAACAAATATGTTATGTACATAATTCCAAAAATATCATCATTAATATATAAATACGAATGTGTGTGTATGTATGAGTTATAATGAACCAAAATGGAATATCTGTTACTCTCCTGTCCACAACTGGAATATAACCTATGATGCTTTTTTTAATTCAAGGGACATTTTTCAGTTTTGAGATACATATTAATAAAAACTCTAAATGACTGTAGAATATTTTTATTTGAACTCATGGATATTTTGTTTTATTTTCAGGACTATAAAATACTACAATAATTATTCTAGAAATATATCCCACTATTCCATTAAGATAAGCTGCTAGCTTCCCTGTTTAGGTTCTAATTGTACATATTTCCTTAGAGACAGATGGAAGTAATATGCATGGTAAATTTTATGTGTCTAAAATTTAGATGTGAATATGCCATTTAATCATAATCAATCTGTTGGGTGATGCAGAGCATTCAATTATGGTTTTAATTTATAATGTATAAAAATGATTATATTGAAGTCACTATCAATTATTAATATGAAGTATTTCTTACAATACCTACTTATATGAACTATATAATAGTAACATTGTTATATATTAATTAGATTATATTTCACAGAGAATCCTTCTTCTGTGAATTGGTTGTTAATTTCTTTGCTGATGTTCCTTTATTGTTATGATTATTTATTGTTTCCCAGCTTCCTGACAACTTTTAATATCAGGAGGCTTCGGCCTATCACTTATTTCATTTGTCATTTGTGAACCTTTTATATGGTGGTTTTGTTGCTGTATTCTGCCATTGTCTGTAGGGAAGGTTAGAATATATACATTTCTTCCAGTCTATCAACTTTGCCTATTTCAAGTTCAGCTTTTAATAAGATGCTTGAGAAAAGCTCACTGTGTCCATCTTTTATAGGTGTCCAATTACATTTAATTAGTTCATCTTCAGATTCACCTGGAATTAGCTTTGGGTAAGCTAAGTGATGGATAAACAATTTAAAAAAATTTTTTCTATAGAGATTTTGAATATTTCATAGTTCTTCCTTCTGTTAGAAATGTAACTATTATATGAAAAGTTTTCACATACACAGACTGTATCTTCTACTGTAGATAAATTTTTAAGTTTAAATATTTATCTGACTGTCCTGGGAGTGACATTCATTGTTGTACTTTAATCCTTTCTAATACCATTAAAACAGTTTTTCCTTGGAAAAAATTCACCTCAGAGTCTCCCAAGATATTCTCTCACATTTATTCATCCAGGTAGACTACATATTCATTTCAATGAATTTTATTAAATGTACATTAAAGATATTAGTGTCATGATTGTGGATTAAGAACTGGAATAAATTTCTTCTCTGCTGTTTGCTACCTTTAAATACAAATTGAATATTAAGAAAAATAAGAATAGTACTTTAGAGATATGCATTAATTAAATAATTTTAATATTTGTAGAAATTTTAAATCATCTTCAATAAATTTTAGATGCCCTCAGAAATAAAGTCATAGTATAGTGCATTAAATTAATAAATTTTGAAATCTGATCAAAAAAAGACACAGCTCTCAATACAATGGTCTTAATTTATGTCCCTGATTAAATATTATAAGCATTGTGCATGATAAGATACAGTTTTAGTTACCTTACATTTATACTTTTTCAAGCATATAATCTTTTTCTCATTATATTTTTCATCTAGTTATTTAGACTAACGAAAAAGGAAGTTTTATATTAAAATGTCCCAAAATATTAATTCTATTACTACATCTTCTTTTATTTAATTATTTTCTTGAGATTATTAGTTCTTCATTAACTCTTCAACTCTTGATATTAACTCTTCTTCCTGTTTTTTAACATTTATTTGTTTTTCTGGTTAAATCAGATAACAATTTCATAAAAATAGAATAATGATAATATTAATCAGAAATATGGATATACATGAGGCAACAAATTAGGTTAATCATAAAGAAAAACTATAAGCCAGTTTAATAGCTAGTTTTAGGGTGCTTAGGAAAAACAAAACTGTTGATGCAGAGATTATGGTAGTACAAGTGTATAGAAGTGGAGTATTTTGCTGGGCAGTTTGATAATGGTAAATCTGCTTCATCATCTCTACAATATACATTTTTCACATTATAGATTTCTCAAATGAAGATCATCTTCATTGAATGTATTTTAAAGTTGCAGGCAATCAAGAGATAATTGTAACCTATGAAGCCAGTGAAAACTTATCTTGATATACTCCAATAAAATTAGGAATGTGCCATTAACAAAGAATTCTTGAATTGAAGCAATGAAGAAGCCAAAAATTTGTCCCTATTAATATAGGTACTATAAATTTAATATTTGTATACATTTTCATATGGACACACACATATATGATGTATATTTGAGCAATTTTTTATAAATCTAACAATAAAATACCAAAATCTGTCATAGAAACTGACTCTATATGTAAGTGTGTATTGTTAATAAAAGGAAAATTTCTTCCTTCCTCATTTAGACCCATTTTGGCAGAACATCAAATTGAATAGATTTATGATTTTAAAAAGTATTTAATAACAAAGTAAGCCATGAAAACCTCTTTCCTCAGAGCATCAGCAACAATTTGTACTATCCATCTTCTTAATTTTTGGCATTCTTATAATAGGTGGCATTCTGATGTCTTCACTGATATTTATCTGAATACTTGTGATTTCTATAATGTGTTGATCATATATATTCATCAACGATTTGAAATTTTGATTCAGCTGCCAGATTATTTATATATTTTGCTCTGAATTTTCACTGGCTTATTTTTTTTTGTTTGTTTGATGATTTATGAGTGTTTCTGTTGGTCTTAGATGGTTTAAAAAGAGTAACAATGCAATATCTCAAAATATTTGGAAATTAAACCACTACATTTTCAAATATCCCTGGGATTGAAGACATAATGACAATGGAAATTAAAATATATTTTAGTGGAATAATAATAAAAATAGCATAGGCAAACCTGCAGCTTGCAGAGAAAACTAGATTTATAGGGAACTTTCAAAATCTTAAATTTATGTATCAGAAATGAGAACTAAAGGTAAGAGATAGAAGCAACCCATTCAACTCAAAAAATGAAGAAAAAATTATGTATATGGGTAGAAATTAATAAAATAAATAACAAATAAATAAAATAAAATCTGCCTATAAAACCATGTAGTAGGCAGAATAATGTGCCTCCTTCACATGTCAATATCTTAAGCTCCGAGATCTGTGAATCTATCTCACATGACTAAGTGGACTTTGCAGATGTGACAAAATTAAGGATCTTATGACAGGAGTTTATCCTAAATTATCTTTGTTGACTCTGTGTCTTTGTGACTCTACAAAATGACAAAGTCAAAGAAATCAACCTCCCTTGTAGACGCTAAAGAAAACACAGCACTGCTCAGACCTTAAGTTTAGATCCATGTTCCCCATGTCAGACTTCTCACGGTCTGAATGCTCAGGCAGTAAACCTGTTTTGTTCTAAGCCACCAGGTCTGTGATAATTTGGTGCAGTAGGAATACCAACCTGTTAAACCATATGGTGATTCCTTCAAAAAGACCAATAGAATGGTTAAACACTTGGAAATACTAAAGAAGAAAGACATAGAGATAAATTTAAATTTTGAATATCAGGAATAAGGCATAGTGACACAAACAGATCATGGAAATAGTCAAAGAAAATATAAAAATATTATAAACAAATCTCTGTCAGTAAGTTCAACAATGCAAGTAAACAGATATCATCCTATGACATTCAACATACCAAAAGTGGTATAAAAATGAACAGCAAATAAAAAATGAAAACTCTCATTAAGCCTATACCTACCAACATTTTGAGGTGATGTCAATGAAAATGGTAGAGTAAGCACCTTTGAAATTTTGCTTCTTAATAAAAGCAGCAAAAAGCTGGTAAAATTGTTGGAATAAATTTTTCCACATCTCTGAAAATTAACCAAGGCTTACATTAAATTTAGAACATTTAGTCAGTAAAAATGGTTGAATCTTGGTTAGAACATTGTCCTTTGTGGTATTCCCATTTTCGAACTCTGAGCTTAGTAGTAGCTTAAAAAAGAAATATCCCACATGCTCAGTACTACAGGGAATAGAAAGAAAGATAAGAGCTCTTTTAAAAGCTTTTCCTAATAAATTGTTATTATTTGACCTGCCTGGTAGTTCTCTGGGACATGTATTCAAAACACTTGTTTTATTTTAAATAACTTAAACTCTCCCAAGGATAAAAACCTCACCCTGCCAGAAGACATCGTGGAATGTTCTCATGTCATAGATTTATGACATGATGGAAACCAACTGGGGCAAACAATAATCTAACAGTAAACCTCAGCACGAACATCTGAGGAATGAGATGTCTACTGCAGCTTTAAAAAGGTGCAGTATATTCCTGGGATTCCTGAAGGCCAATTCCCTGCATAGGGCTTGGCACATGTTCAGGTAAGACCTGAGAAGCACCTAAGTTCTCAACTCTGGCTGATCTTGAGCTTCTGCATGTAGGAAGTGAAGACTAAGGAGAAGAAGTAAAGTGGTTCTCTAAGTATTCAAAGATGTCTAAATACACGCACACACACACTTTCAAAAAAGACTTGGGAATTCATTAGTTCTGAGTGCTTAAGGATTAGCAAAATCTACGTGCATTAGTAATCACACCATGAAATTAGTTGATTAGAAATTTCATTGATTACATAAGAACAATACAGAATAAATTCAGAAAGTCAACAAACTGACAAAAACTACATGCAGCAACCTAAAGGTTAGAGGGCAATCTAATTTCCAGAGGTGCCACATTATATTATTTAAAATATTTAGTTTTAAAAAAAATGTGAGACATGCAAAAGATACAGGTAAGTTTAAGCCATATGTGATACTTTCAAAAAATCAATAGAAACTCTTTCCTGGGGAGCACAGACTAACTAGACAAATCTCTAAATCAGCTATTTTCAATATATAACAGTTTAAAAAATGCATAAATAACTAGTAAGTAACTAAAAGAAAGTATAAAATACAACATCGTGAATTAGAGAATAGTAATTAAGATATAATTAATATAAGTTATTCAAATGAACCAAAGAAATTCTGGAATTTAAAAGTACAAGAAGTGAAATAAAAAAAATCCATTAGAAGAGTTCACCTGTAGATTAGAGTAGGTAAAAGAAAGAATAAACAAGCTTAAAAATAGGGCAGTAGAGATTATTCAGTCTGAAGAAGAGCAAAAAATACATGAATAAATGAACAGAGTCTTGAAGATCTGTGGGCCTCTGTCTTTTTACATGTGTAACTGGAGTTCCAGATGAAGAGGAGAAAGAAAGAGGCATATGGAACAAAGAACTAATGGCCAAAAATCTTCTGAAATGTTTTAAATATTTAATATCCAAGATGTTCAACAAACTTCAAGTGGGATAAACACAAATGAATTTACACGTAGACATAGCATACTCAAATTTGTCAGAAAACAAAGAGAAAGAAAAAATCTTCAGAGCAAGAAGAAACAACTTGTCCCATATAAGGATTCCTCAATAAAATTAAAGAAGCTGATTTTTCAATGGAAGCTATGGTGGCCAGAAGACAATGGAATGAAATATTCAAAGTGCTGAGAGGTGAAAGTATCCACTAAGAATTCTGTAATTGGCAAAACTATTCTTCAATCATAAAAGAGAAATTAAGACATTCCCAGATAACAAAGCTGAAAGAATGTGTCACTAGTAGATCTCCCACATGAGAAATAGTAACAGAAGTCTTTCAGACTAAAACAAAAGGACACTGGACAGAAAGATGAACCGTGTTTACAGATAAAGAGCAGTGGTAATGGTGACTTTGTAGGAAAACAGAGGAAAATAAAATGGGTGGTTTTGCTAGTAATTTCTTTTTCTAAATTTCATTTCAAAGACAATTTTGTAATGCAATAAGTTGATGGTCACATAAGGTACAAAAATGTGATAACACAGATAAAGGTGAGGAAAAATTATATAGAAGCAAAGTTTTTATATATTATTAAAATTAAGTTGATATATATCCCACCAATAACCAGGCTAAAAATACAGGAAGCATAAGAGTCAGAATGAAAGAAGCAGAAAATTTACCAACAGGAGTTGGACATTCATTAATGCACTTTCAATTATGCACGCAAACCACTAGACATAAGATCTACAGGGTATAAAAGAAGACTTGAGCAGCACTGTGAAGAACTGGATATAGCAGACACACACACACAAAAAAACACTCCACACAATAGCAAAAGCACTTTTTTTTTTTCTCAAGGACACAGGGAACATTCTCCAAAATAGGTCACATGTTAAATTACAAAAAATTGTCAATAATTTTAATAGGATTGAGAAAACTCAAGAGGTGTTTGGAACAACAGTGGAATAACAGAATCAGCACCAGAAGGAAATTTGGAAAGTAAGCAATACAGAGAAATTAAATAATATATTACTGAATAACCAATAGGTCCTAGCAGAAACTACAGAGAAAATTAAATATTGTTGATAAACAAAAACAAAAAACACATTAAAATGAAATTTTTAATATGGAGTGAAAGCAGTGGAGAGAGCAAAATTTACACTAATAAAGGAAAATATTTTAAAAAGAAAGATATAAAATAAATATCATAAGCCTTAAGAAACTGCAAAAAACAATCTACTCCAAAATAGAAAAACAGCAATAATAAATATTAGAGTAATTTTTTAAAATTTGACATTTTATAAAATTAATTTAAAAAGTAATTTAAAAAATCACAAATTTTGAACAGATAAATAATACCAACAAACTTTAGTTAGAGTAACTGAGAACAAGAGAGACAAATCAAATTACTATAATCGGGAATGGAAAGGAAGGAATCATAATAAACCTGACAGAAATAAGAGCAATTATAAAGGAATGTTATGAAAAAAATTATGTCAAAAACTTCGATAACTGAGATTAAATGGACAAATTTCTAGAAATACACAAATTTTTAAGACTGATTCAAGATGAAAGAGATAATATAGAAAGAGCTATAGCAAGTAAAGAGAATGAGTTAGTAATCAAAAAATTCCAACAAAGAAAATCTGAGGACAATATAGCTTCCCTGTTGAGTTCTAACAAACAATTAAAGAAGAAGGAATACAAACTCTTCACAAATCTTCCAAAAAGTCAGAAAGGAGTTTGCTAAATCAGTCTTTTATGTCAACATTATTTTCATATTAAAACTAAAGACATTGTAATAAACTACTAATAGAAACCAATATAGCTTATGAATATAGACATAAATATCCTTAACATAATAGTAGAAAAGAAATTCAGTAGCATATAAAAATACTATGTCCAGTGATTAAACCATGATCATCCTCAGAATGTAAGTTTGATTTAACATACAAAAACAATCAATGTGATACATCATATTAGTAGAATAAAAGAGAAAAAAAGCACATGACCATTATAGGTGCACGAAAAGGATTAACAAATCCAACACCCTTTCATGATTAAAACACTCAACAATTTAAAGGGAATTTACACAAATTAATAAAGAACATACAGCTGACCCAGTGCTTTGTGGAGAAAAACTGAAAACTTTTTCCTTATGATTAGGAAAAAGACAATAATGTTCTCTATCAGCACTGTACTGGAGGTATAGCCAGGACAATGGATTCAGAAAACAAAACCAAACGCATCTAGATTGAAAAAGAAGTAGTAATACTATCTTTATTTTCAGGTGACATGAATGAAAAAAAAAATAAATAAATAGGGAGGTGCCTGTGTTTCAAAGTAGGGCACCGGCCCCATACACTGGAGGTGGCGGGTTCAAACCCAGCCCCAGCCAAAAAATTTTAAAAAACTAATAAATAAATAAATAAATATACTTATTCTTATAACAATTTTTGAAAAAACTATTAGATCAGGTAAACAAGTTCAGCACCATTGTCAAATGGAAGATCAACAGATTGCTAAACTAATGATGTCAGGGTGTGGAAAATAGATATCTAGTCTTCAAAATCTGAACCGTCTATGCCCTTCCTGTCTCTGAAGTAATCAAAAACCCCAATTGGTTTTTCTCTTTGATTTACCTCTTAATAAATTCTATATATGTTAGCCAAGAAGCTATCATCATTTCTCTTTATTTCCATAGTTATGAGTATCCTAGTTTATAGAAACATTAATAATGGAACTTTCAAAATGTACTCTAGCTAAAATGTGCCATATACCTATATCTTCTTGTCTTCCATGACATAATTAGACATAGGAAGTATTTCAAGGAGTTTATGTATAATAGCATTTTGTTTGGAAGGGATCTTTTGATTTCTGTTGGTGATGGTAGTTTCGGGTTTTTTAGTAAATGTTAAATAACCCCCATCATTAACAAAGAAACTTCTGATACTTTAAGAATGCACATTACTGCAACATTAAGACTTGTTTTTTCTCTAAGACATATTTGAGATTCATATTTCAGCAATGTATTCAACATACACTCATTCAATAGACTTTAATAATTGATTCTAGAAATACTTTTGCCTACTAAAAAAATGCAATTAAATTATATGCTGTCACATAAATTTAAAATTGTATCTCAGGTAAAGTATTAAGAATGTTTTATGATGCTGAAATAGTAAGATTTCCTTATAATTTCAGCTCTCTTAGTTCTTCAACTATATAGAAATCATTGTAAACAAACAAAATAGGTAAGTGATTAATATATAACATGAATAGAATTTATTTCTAATAGTAATACCCTGTTAATATAATAATAATCTATTACACAATTTTCCAAGTAAACAATATTCTAATCATTAAAAATGATCTCACCTATCTAGAATAAAAATGAGACTAACAAACCAGGCTCTTTTTGATATATCCTTTGTCCTGTTAGAGTCCAGTACATTTATTTGTACTCATGACACAACCTTCTCATGTTTGAAAATGACCATTAAAGCAATTAAAACTCACAAAGATTGAAATGTACTAAGGAAGAAAAAGCAAGTTCCGTCTGCAAAGGTATTCTTACTGATAATTATAGAATGTATATTTAACACGTTAACTGTTAAGCTTGCATATTAAGTGTTCCAAAGATTTTCAAGCACTGCCCTTCAGATTATGATTTAACCCCCTTTAGAAAACATGAAGAGTTTTCCACTATACCAAATAGGAGCCCAGGAAAGGAAGGCTCAGAATTTGAAATATTTACAAATGTGTAATCATTCTTATATTCAGGAGATACATAATGTCTGCATGATATTCTACTACACTCATTTTGCTAAAGATCGGGATTTGGTTCATCGTATACTAGATCTGGTATTCTTTATGGAAAAAACTATGGAATTACTTAGCATTATCATTATTAATTTTCCTTTTTTAAATTCTATTTGCATCTCTGAATTTGCCCAGGATACTCTTTCATTAACAGTTTCCATTTTTTATGTTAAACTTCTAAATTCTCATAAACACACTTATATTCTTAATTTTTTAAAACATGCTAGCCATTTTTTTTTAAAATAACAATCTGCTGTTGGAAATCTGGTCAAGCTTTTCCTTGCAACTTTCAAGAATGCGGCCCCAGGGATCTGTCAGTCTAATTCCCCCCCGCTTCTCCCCTTCCTGGACTCAGCAGCACTGAATCATCCCAGTAGACATTGCTCTACACAATTTGCATAGAGTTTATGCTTTGAATTTGGGTCAGCAAGATTTGCTACTTTAAAAAAAAAATGATCACTTTGGTCTCAGTTCAATTTGGCTAAGGTTTCTCTTTCTTACATTCACAGAAGAATTCCTATCTTTAGTACACTACAGCCATCAGTAATAACTTTCTTGTGATCACCCAGCAATCACAGGAAGGAATCCCTTGCAAAAATAAAGTGTTTGGATGTAAAGACTGATTTCCCACACACTCATGTGAGAATGTGGCCTTGTTTATGTTGATAACTCACTAATGAGGCTTTCTGGGGAGTGCAAGGCCGGCTTTCTGAGTAGGTACAACAATGGTTTCACAGGTGGGGGCAGGGAGCTGGCTTGGTGTTTAAAAGTGTTAGGGGCAGGAATGGGGTGGGAATTCCTGTAAGTGGATCCAGCCTTGAGCATCTTGAAATTCCAAGTGGCACTAAAAGAAGGAATACTTAGGTTTTCTCATCAGCCTACCCAGGAGTACAGCAGAAGGGGAAAGGACCTGAGGTCAAACATCAACGTTGGAGTCAGACTCTGTTAAAACAAATCCTCGTGTTCATTGTAGCCCAATTCAAATTGCCAAGTCGTGGAAATAGACCAAATGCCAGCCAACCCGTGAATGGATAAACAGATTGTAATATGTACACCGTGGAATACTATGGAGCCATAAGAAAACAGAGACGATACATCTTTTATGTCTACCTGGATGGAAGTGGAACATATTATTCTTAGTAAAGTATCTCCAGAATCGGGGAAAAAAGTATCCAATGTACTCAATACTATTACGAAACCAATATATAATCACTTACATATACTTACAAATGATAAAACACAAAGATAGTCCAGAAAGAAGGGGAGAAGAGGGAGAAGAGAGAGGGGAGGAAGGAGGGCAAGTGGAGGGAGGGCATTTGGTGGGATCTCCCCCAATGTGCACAATGCAAGGGTACATTTCAAAACAACTAAGAGTATAGTATAAATGTCTTACCACAAAACGTAAGTGAGATAATGGTTATGTTAATCAGCTTGATTTCAGCATTCTACATTGTATATCAAATCATCACATTGTACCCTATAAATGCATACAGTTATAATTTAATAAAAATTAAGTTAAAAAAAATCCTCATTGTCAAAACCTACTGAACTGAACTGTCAAAACCTCTGTTGTTACAGAGGACAGAGACGGAGACTGCGAGTTTTGTTTCCTATGGTCTTTTGTTTAATGAAGAACAATTTCTTCTTTGAGATCTCACTACCTCCTGCTATCTATCCAAGAAGCTAGTTATGGAGTGTGACTGATATTCAAGTGACATGTGAATTCTGTACCTATTTTCCTTAAGGATTGTTCACTGTGTCTGGCTAAAAGAAGGAACTAAGATGAATATGTATGGGGATAAAGGGTTTATTTGGACAAAATTTGAGGACTGAAACCTTGGAAACACACTTCCAAACTAAGTTTGAGGGTTTTTTGTTTTGTTTTGTTTTTCTTTTTTCTCTCCCTTTTTTTTTTTTTAATTTCAAATTATTAGGAGGATACAACGGTTAGGTTACATTGTTTTCAATTCTAAGGTAAAGTTCACATTGTAGCTGAGCCCTACACCCGGGGGTTGTACTGAACACCCTCACATTTTGCACACTAGGTGAGATGCCTCCAATTGACCTCTTCCTTCCCGTCCTGACTTCCCCTTCCCATCCCCCTAGCTAGACTATATTTGTGCTTTATCTTTCATGTAGATGTGTAATTGTTTGGCTTTATACTAGTACTGTTTTCTTTCTTTTCTTGAAATACTTTACTAAGAAGAATGTGGTGACCTAGATGGAGTTGTTTTGTTTTATCAGAATCAGGGTATCACGGGGTGTTGCCCAGGATGGAGTACAGTGGTGCAGTCACATCTCACTGCAACCTCAAAGTCCTGGGCTCAAGTGACCCTCCCACCTCAGCTTCCTGAGTAGGTAGGACTACAGGCATGTACACCACTCCCATCTGTTTTTATTTATTTATTTATTTATTTATTTATTTATTTATGTAGAGATGGGGTCTTGCTATGTTGCTCAGGCTGATCTCAAAATCCTGGCCTCAAGTGATCTTCTACCTTGGCCTCCCAAAGTGCTAGGATCGCAAGTATGAGACACCACACTCCATCTACAAACAGATTTTTAAGCACAAAATTAAGAGCTATAACAAGGTAGTCTTGGCCTCTTCACCTATCAATGCCATTTCAGAGATAAGAGAGGTAAGGGAACAGATGATTGCCTGAAGGCTATAGCACTTCTCATGATAGTCATTACGACAAATGGTTAGGCCAGTTCTTGGAAACATTCACAAAAGCTGGAAGGTTTTCATAATAGTATTGAGTACATTGGATTCCTTTCCTTTTCCATTCTTGAGATAGTTTACTGAGAAGAATGTGTTCCTGTTCCATCCAGGTAAACATAAAAGATATAAAGTTTCCAAGTTTTTATGGCTGCAAAGTCTTCCATGGCTTACATATACCACATTTGTTTATCCACTCACAGGTTATTGGGCATTTAGGCTGCTTCCATGACTTGGCTATTGTGAATTGGGCTGTAAAAAACATTCTGGTGCAAGGGTCTTTGTTGTAAAATGATTTTTCATCATCTAAGTAAATACCTAGTAATGATATTGCAGGATCACTAAAATAAGTTAAAGAGGTGATGGTAATGTTAATTAGTTCAATTTAGCTTTCCACACTGTATATCAAATCATCACATTATACCCTATAAATGTATACAGTTATAATTTAATAAAAATTTTAAAAAAAAGCTGGAAGGGTTAAGAAAATTCAAAGAGTAACTGGGCCTCAGCCCACTGCCCTTTGGCCATGGTAATTTAGTTAACTTTATTTGTCTGATTTTATTCCTAACTATCACCTGCAGTTCTTTAGAACCCTTTACCTTTTTTCCTTCTTCTGAAAAAAAATCTAATTCAATGTAATCATTAAGCTTGGCTTCCACAAAATGACAGGGAGAGCGATTGTTTTCCTGTCTTTCATGACATAAACCCTACTTCCCCTGAGACAAAGAAGCTTGGTGATAAGAGCTGCTCTATTAGAAAAAAGAAATGGAAGGTAAAAGGGGAAAGCAAATAGAAGTGGCTTAACAGATTGTCATCCCTCATTTATAGAAGGACAGAAGTGCTGTGCATTGGGGTCCCAGACCCACCCCTGAGTCCCCTGCAACCTGGCTCATCTGTGTGGCAGGGAACAGGGTTGCTCCCCGTGGTCCCCAGCCTTCTTTCTACACATGATGAGACAAGGGGATGTTCATCCAGGTCTTTGTCCTAGTCTCATGTGCTATCAAACTGTAGTTCTTAGATACAGATCCTGAAAGATTAGCCCCCTTTGCTCTGTTGGGACGGCATCTCCCACTCTCTGCATGTAAGTGTGGATGTTCTTAGTAAACCTTTCTTGTACCTGAAGCTCTTTACCTTTACTGCTAATTACCAAGAGGAAAACAGCAGAGGTTAGGACAAATAGCATACCCAGAGAAGTTACCAAATGTAGAAACTTCTTATGGCAGTGGCCCTTGTCTATAATTATTGTTTCTCTTAGATGTTAACAAATAAAAGCAGTTGCAGACTGCCTTTTACATTATTTCTCAGGGAAGGAGCTTGGCAATCATTTTCTCCTCTTACATGACTTTAATGAGGGCTATGTGGGCATCTCTCAAGTTTACAGCTAGGATCTAAATGTGAAATTTAACTAAAGAAGCTAATAGAAGGGGTGGGGGAAGGAAAAGAAGAAAGGAGGAAGAAGGAAGGAGCTCCTGGACCATACGGATTCCAGGACCCTCTGGCCAGCTTAGGTGTGAATCCTCCAGGAATTTCTTCACAGGTGGGTTGACCTCTACCATTGCAATGGCTCTTGAAAGTCTATGATAACTCTATAAGGAATAGCCAGCACCCTGGAAATGTTTGTAAGACTCATTCTCTAAATAGAAAGTTTTACTTTGTCCTCCCAGTTCACGCCTGTCACCTTCTGATGCATCATTTTAAGCCTGCTAAGTTAATAGCGTCCACAGTCACCTGATAATAGAGAAAAAATAAGACTCTATAAATGATAGCAATCAGAAAACAGCACAGAGACACGATTTGCTGATAGTTGAAAAAGTTACTTGCGTGCTATACAAGCTATTTCATATTTGAAAAGACAGAACACTCCCCCCTACTTTACCACAAATATTACGAAAAGACAACCTACAACTGTCAATCTTTCGACTTCATGTCTATTTCTCTGTCACTAGATTTTTGTGTTCTCAGAGAATGCTGAGGACAGTTTTGTTATAAAGGGGCATACGTAAAGGAACAGAAAATGTGTTTGGTTTTTGAAAATATGTCAATTTACTTTTAAAAGAAACACTCATAAAGTTTTTGAACAAATCCCGAAATGTGCTTAGATTTAGAGAAAGCTGATGTCCTTGTCAAGTTTAGAATAAAAACAAACATACGTTAGTTTCTGCTTCAAGGTTAAGAGGGCTTAACTCCATGGTACCATTGGCGGTAGAGTGGGGTGGCATCACAAAATTCCACCAAAGGAAATAACCCTATTTTCTTTCAGGATGTCACCTTACCATAATACTAACATGCTACTATAACAACATATTACACTTAAAGAAGACAGGGGACAAGAAAATACTCTAAGCATATCAAGTGGGGAAACAGGACTAAAGTTTCTATTTCAATAACAAAAACAATTTGAATGACTATTTGCTGCACAAAGAAACATAAGACTATGAACATGATTCCTTCCCACACCTTTTCAATCATAGAAATATGCATTGAAATTAAAAAGCATGGCAAACTTTTAATGTCATAACTGACAAAAAGCTGGAGGAATTCTTACCCACCAATACTCAATGGTGCTTGAAGCCAAAATGGGGGACTCAATCAGAAATAGGTGCCAGGACAGAAATAGGTACAGGTGGCTTGGGCCATTTCACCCGTCTATTATGTCTGTGAATAGCCTTCCTGCAGCACTGGTTCATCTACTTCAGTTCCCAGAAATGCAATGGGTCTGTTGGTGAACCTGGGTCAGAGATAGAGCATTGGCGAATTCCTAGGTCAGTGGTTTTCAACTAATGTGCCATGAGAGGATCATAGGTGTCCCATGAACATTTTTAAAGACCATTAATTAAATAATTTTCAAAAGAAGTACAAAGCACAGCACGAATAGTCTTTGTTTTGCTCTTTTTTTTTTGGATCCACATGACTGAAGTGTGCTATGCAAGTTTTTTAGGTTGGAGCATGCTGTGAGATTAAAAGGTTGAAAAGCACTGTCCTAGATGAAATGCAGATGAATTAACAGAGCCGAGACGGGGAGGGTAGATGAGGTAACGTGACGTTTGCAGCTGTGTGAGTATGTACATGCGTGTATGTGTCTGTACACGCTGTTCAGTGTGTTTAACCCACTGTTTTAAGCGAGATTTAAAATCACTTACGACTTACGTAGTATTTTAAATTAGGCAGTAATAAACCCCATTCCTCATGCTAAATTTACCAGATAATAACATTAAGAAGGATTGTTCCTTAGGCAGATAGGACTATACATAGTACAAGACTACAAAATAAAAAAGTTAGCAGGTACAACATCTAACACCCTGCATTAAGATCCAGTTATATTTACAGGCTGTTCATAAACTTTATGTGCAAGTTACAATGTAAAACTCCTTTAAACTGCACGTGAACTTTATGGACACACACACGTATATCAGATAAACTATAGGATGATACTACAATTGTATAACCACCCATATGAAACAAGCACAAACTTTTAAGGCAGGTTTCATACCTTGTAGAACACTCCCGGCCTTTCTGTTAGCTGAGAGGGAAGGGGGACAGTCCTGGGTCCTCCCGGCTCTCCAGCTGGCTGCCTTGATGAAAGTCAAAGAGATCACCTGCCCTGCTAGCCTACAGGAGATTCTGAGACTGTCCAGACCTCTCCTAAGTACAGATAAAGAAAAAATAAAAACAGATCATTAATCTAAAAGGATAGCACCGTCAACTCAGAATGTTTAGGTGTAACATTTTTGGCAGGAGGAAGAAGGCTGGTGAAAAATGATAATAATAAATTACTGCAGGAAACAGAAGAAAGGAAAATTCTCTATGACCCCGGCAGTGAATAGCATAATAGTTGAACATCCCAGTAGTTGGGATGTTACCTTGGTTGTTACCCCAGAGTAAATGGGGGATGGGAGGTAAATGCCATTTTAAATGGGATTCCAAAGAGGTTCCCTTTGCAATGCCGACTAATCCAGTCTATTATGCTGTCAACTGTCTTTGCTGAATCCACTGACTTTTCTCTCTCCTTTCCCCCAAACATCTGAGGCACCTGTGTGCTTTCACATCCCCTTCTTTCTCTTATTCTAGAAAGTCTGTCTCTGGCACTCAAGCAGTGCTGCAATAACTACTCTTTGGTGCTTATATTTCAAAATATCGAGGAAGGACAAATGTGTTTGTTCATGGACCCCTCAGGGCCTTCAGGCATCTGACAGAATAGTGCTGATTGTCCCTGAGAGGTAGGTTTCTGTCCCTCACTCCTCTCACCCCCCCTTTGTTGGTTTCCAATGACCTTTGCATTTGTTTGTGCCTTGTGTGCCCGTTAATTAACTCCCGATTATTAGTGAGTTCATGTGGATTTGCTTGTCTACTCCTGGAACACTTCACTTAGGATAAAGGTCTCCAGTTCCATTCAAGTTGCTACAAAACACATTATGTCATTCCTTTGTATGGTTGAGTAGTACTGCATGATATACACACACTTATATATTACATTTTCTTTATTCACTCAAGAACCAATGGGCAGTTGGCTTGATTTCACATCTTTGTGACTGTACATTTTGCTGCAACTAAGATTTGAATGCAGGTGTCTTTTGGATAAAATGACTTCTTTTCCTTTGGATAGGTACATGTAACAGGATTTCTGCATTGAACCATTGGTCTACTTTGATTTATCTGAGGAATCTCCTTACTGTTTTCCTAGAGGTTGTACTAATTTACAGTCCCACCAAAAGATGACCCTTATCACGTTTCCTCGACCTTCTGTGTAGGCATCACCTCCTCTCTCAACTCCACAGTTTTGAGGCCTGGTTAGCACGTCTTCACTTTCACAAGGCCTTCTTTGATTCTTCAAGTGAGGATTGCCACTCCCTCTGTACCACTGTGACACTCAGCTTCTTCCATTTTCCTGCAAAATGAGGCATTTTGCTTCATCACATAGAGATGTATTTCACTGACTAGAGGGTATTCACTTAACAAGAACGTGCATGCATTTCCTACTGCACAAGACATAGAGCCTGAAGAAAATGCGTGCATTTATTAAAAGAGATTAATCAGGAGAGACTGAAAGTTGGAGTATCTTGGAAAGAATGGAGGGAGAGGAAAGAACTGTGATTTAGTGAAAAAATAGCTAGTGATCGGGCTTGAGAGCAGACTTCAGATAGCCTTGAATTTCTGGAAAGAGAGGAGCTTTACAGTGTTAGCGACAGGGAGCACTTAACACTTTTACTGAGGATATGATGCGATTATCTACACTTTTGGAACAAATTAACTGTGCCAAGAATTTCTAATTATCATATTTCTAAACTATTCCATTCCATTTAGAAACTATTCTAAATAGTTTAGAAATATGATAATTATTCTTCTAGAACACATGTGTAAGTCTGATGGGAGTTACATCAGTTTAAAACAGAAAGAACAGCCTACTTTTAAAAATATAAAATTATAAAGAAATCAGACTTGCTGAAGATTATGCAAAAGATGTTTTTGTGAAGTCTAGTTTGGACAGATTATTAGTTCTTACTAAATAGTCTTCTGCCACATTTGCTAAGGGTGATTAGAGAATGAACTCACTAAGTGATGTTTTTACATGTAAGAAGTCAGCATCACTTTCTATCTCCTCCTTTCTACTTTTTGGCCCAAGCTAAGTCTATTCATCCCAATCTGTTTATTGCCTTTGATGTTCACTGTCATAAGTGGTAGTCACTTAGGTCTCTCAGCTACCATTTTCACAAATAAAACCTGACACTGCTTTCATAAAATAATGTCAATACTAGATCAAAATTTTTTCAACAGAGTCCCACGCAGCTGCAGCAACAGAGAAACAAAGACTGCCTTCAACCGTAATTTATACAATCATAAATGGAGGGGAATGTTCTCCTTAAAAACAGCCTGAGTCTCTCTAAACAAGATGACAAATCACCAAGTAGTTGTTGCCTGCTTTATTTCCTTCTTTTAAAGTCATTGAAAAAGTTCTGTGGCTTTGTTGTTCGTCTGCTTACTTTTTGCCCAACTTCTGGTTAGGTGGCTGTGTAGCTGTCAATGTTCGTTAAGACCTGCTTTTGAAACCTCGTGATCAGGTGAAACTAGACACGTGTTTGGAAGGATATTAAGGAGTGGGGAACCTGTGACTTTAAGGAAACTTGTGGCTTTCCTGGTCCTTAAGCATGGCTTTTTGACTGAATCTAACCCCTTTCATAAAAAAGAGTGTAGCAGAAAAAGATAAAGCTTTCCTTGTCTCCTTTGGGACTTGAGATGAGAAAGTCACAAGTTCCCCACCTACTGTGAGCTACTTACTCTTATCTCCACAGTCAAGCGGATATCGTCTAGGATGGTACAAAAGTTGAACATGGATGGAGATGTCCTAAACATACTACAGATGTGATAACATTATGAGAAAATCAACCTTAAAAAGTCGATAGATTTGGCTCGGCACCCATAGCACAGTAGTTACGGTGCTGGTCACATGCACCAAGGCTGGTGGGTTTGAACATGAACCAGGCCAGCTAAACAACAATGACAACTGCACCAAAAAAAAGAGCCGTGTGTTGTGGCAGACACCTGTAATCCCAGCTACTTGGGAGGCTAAGACAAGAGAATTGCTTAGGCCCAAGAGTTTGAGGTTGCTGTGAGTTGTGACACCACAGTACTGTACCGAGGGCAACATAGTGAGACTGTCTCAAAAAAAAAAAAAAAAGTTGACAGATTTTTGAGAAGACATATGAAGGTGAAAGATACAGGCAAATGAGTCTAGAAAAGTTCAAACCTGTTTGGGAATCAGAATTTGCCACAGAAAGAGAAAAGTCAAACAGTAAGAAGCTCAAGACCGTGATCAAAAAATTTGTTTCCTAAATAATTTATGTAATACTATTCTTAATAGCTAATGGGATACTTGCCTACTGTAAAAATACTTCTAGCAAATGTTGGTTTAAATGAGGTAAGGACGTTTTTCTCCCATGAAAGGTATCAATGTCTGTAATATACTAATAGGTATTTTTATTTCCTTAACAAGTCAGTAGCATGTAAACTCATAACTCTATTGGACCACAGAGCTAGTTTTCATAAATGTCTACAAAAATCTTCCACAACTATCAGTCCATTGCATAAAATGTTGAAAAATCAGGTTCATATATAGAAATATCATAAGTCCCAATGAATATTTGGTTTAGGCAGCACTTATACACTAACAGAAGCAAACAGACCTAGAATCTGTCATAAGGCAGCATCTGTAGAAGCCCACAAAGACCCCAGGAAAAAGGCTTGGTGTTATTAGCTTACTAGTGGTGCAATTTCTATTCCAGGGACAAAATTTACCCAAAGGACAAATGTTTTGGTAAGGAAAAATTCCAAACCTTAATCTCAAGAACTAAATAAAAGGTAGGATGATTATCTTAAAGTTTCTTGTCAGAGTTGAACACTGTTATGAGCAGATTGTAGTCCGGGGGGTCAGGCTCCTGACCTTCTTAAATAACAAGGTGAAGTGTGGTGTAGAAGGCAACTCTGTGGACATATAGGAATCTGGTATGTTCCCATGGCTATTAGAGGCTATGATTTGAGATTTTGCTTTATATTTTTTTTCTGATTTTGACCACATTGGAAGACTGAAGTCTTGAGCCTTAATCAAGACTGACTCTTGGTCTTGCTGCTAAGAGATTTCAGAATAGGGTGAGTGGGTTCTCAGCCCTGGCCAGATAATGTTAAGAGCAATCAAGGAGAGAAGATGAAGGTTAGAGTCCAGGAAAAGAAACATTTCCTAATAGACAAGCTTGCTGGGCAACTAGGAAGGGTTGTGCCCCCCCATCCAGCCTCCTTCCTTGATTGTTGATCTGCCCAGGATGATTTAAACTACATCTTTCCTTGAAGCAAAAAGAAGTTTTCCAAGATATCCTTATGTACACAAATTCTGTAACAAGTATCCATTCTTTTAAAAAGTTATTAATGTATACTTTCCTCTCTACCTACTTCATAAAGAACATTGTGGGTATGGACAAAGCTTTTATAAAAGCCTTATTATAAATGATTAAGCATGGAAGTCTGAGAGAACCACAGAATTATCTCACTGTTACTAATAAATGTAAATACCTTGGCACTATTTTGTATTCTAATTCACTTGATGTTTATGCGATGTCTCATTCTTTTAACTTTTCTCTTTATTAACAATTTAAAATTTCACTTAAATAGTCTTCTCATCCTCCTTAGCAGGAATGGGGTGCTAATTCCCACTCACTGTATGTTCATCTATAAGAACCTGACTCTTCTGATAAAATGCCCCTGAATATAATGTCCAAAAGAGCTCTCTTTCTAAGTGGGTCTGAAAGATAATAATAAAGATAACTTTAATTTTGGAAAATAATAACCATATCAGGGAATTAATGATGGTTAAAAAAAAATCAAGGAATAGGATTTACTAATATTACAGGTTAGATATTGTCAAGCAGACAGTGCTACTGCCATTGTTCACCTTGGCTTTTGTTCTCACCTTGTAGGTCTGTCAAAGAAGGAGAATGCGAGAAGACATGAATGCTCTGCAAGAGATTCAGCTGGTGGCCATTCTAGAAAACATGGTCAAAGCTTGATGTGTGATTCAGGAACATGATACATATAATACTTTGTTATCTTTGTCCTGTTCATGTAATTCAGTAAATTCCTTTAGGTATTAGGACAAAAGTTTCTCTCTGTTATTGCAAATATTTGATCTGAATGTTTTGACTTTGAAAAAAACAGGAAGGTCAGATGATACTGACCTTCAGTTTATACATGATACTTCAGTTTATAGTTGTACAGGTAAAGTGTAGTCAACCAGATAGTCCCTGCACCATACATAACCCTTTGTGGGAAGGCTTGATGGTACTGAGACCACAGGCTGCCTTTGAATGAGCATAGTACTGATTTTGACCTCATTGTCATGACAGAATCTCCAAAGTAACAATGGCCTTACATTGTGCACAGGAGTTGAAAAACCATCTCTCTCTGTGCCGACTGAGCACAGTATGGTAGAATGTTCATATCATTCAAATCTCCAACAGCTGGAAATAGACCCAAACCACCAATTCAGGCAGGGAAATGTAAATTGAAGTAATGCAATTATCAAAATTAATTGAGAAGGGATAACAGAAAGAAACAAAACCAAACAAACAGAAAAAAAAAATCTCGATATTATTGTAATTTTCCTCCCAGGAAAGAATTAGATGAAATGTTTACATTTATTCTTTCCTTGATTGCATGGTGTATACATTAGTTTATTATCATAATGATGCAACTGGGGTGTATTTATGAACTGAGATACAAATACCCATCTCAGACAGTGAATAGAGGCCCTGCTCTACGGCAAAATAAGAAGTGCAGAAACCCTTATACTGTAGACACCTCCCTACCTTGGCCACCTCCTTGAGCTAACCTAATTTCATAGACCAGACAGTCACCACATGTACATATCAGTACAGTAGGCCTAGTTCCTTATGTTAACCGCCCCTGTATGTTAACCAGTTTGGTATAGTCCCTTGGGTGGTCAGCTTACAGAAGTTCTCCCGTTATTCTTTCCCAAGTTGGAGAGAAATTCTGCTATGTTTAGTCCCATTTCAGTTTTCTGGCTGTAGTTTAACACCAACCAGACTGGCACACAGAAGCCAGTATGTGTCCCTGGGCACCTATAGCCATTCTCATGCTTTGAATGCTTACTTAGTATCAGTCATTGCCAAGGTTGTACACACATTAATTTACTGATTTCCTTCCATTACTCTATGAGGTAGATAGTATAACCCCCTATTTACGATGAAGAAACTAGACATATAGAGAAAAGAAAATTGTACAAGTTTACAAAACTATTAATTGTAAGAGCTAGGATTTAAATGGAACCCATTGGACTCACAGCCTTCACTATTAAACCCTAGGACCCACAGCTCCTTCAGGGGCCACTGATGCCAAGGTGGCCTGCAGTGAAGCTGAGCATCAACACCTCTCCTGTGGAATAGAGCAGCTTGGTT
This sequence comes from Perodicticus potto, assembly GCA_963574655.1. Lineage (NCBI taxonomy): Eukaryota > Metazoa > Chordata > Mammalia > Primates > Lorisidae > Perodicticus > Perodicticus potto. The sequence goes on along the minus strand of CAUYRH010022507.1, from coordinate 6,476 downwards.
ACTGCTTACTGGTTGCGACTCCTGGTGGGAGTTCTCTGGGGCAGAACAGTGTGGATTTCCTGAGACAGATGGTGCAGGAGGTCGAGATGAGAAGTCAGTCATAGGCTGGGGAACATGATCAGATCTCCGTGGCAGGAATGTGTGTGCTGCTAAGGAACACAGAGACATTTCAGACTCTATGTTTAGTTTAACTGGCTCACTTTACATAATCGTTGTCAGTACAAGGTTGATGCAAAGGAACGAGTCAACCATTTCTGGAAAAAAACATTTTTATACAATGTCTCTCATTTTTTATGGAGAAGGTAAAAAGATATATGCCTGTATTGATTATATAGGGTTGGGGCAAGAAAGATGAATGGAAATTATGGATGGGGAAATCTGAGAAATGTACATAATATAATATCAAGTGAAAGTGTTAAATGCCACATTCCATCTCTACCTCCCTTTATTTGAAGTGCAACAGGTATCTACAATCCAGAAAAAATGACAGGGATAAAATTAAAATGTTCAGGATAAGATTAATACAGTAATTGCTATAAAACTGCTGTAAAATTACAGAAATATTTTCTGCAAAATATTTGCTAGCTTAATATAATGTCTGAAAAAAATTGAATAAAGATGTTTTACTTCTCTCTTTTGCAATGGAATAGGTAGCTTTATACAGACTTTCACAGATGCAATGGAAAAGTCTAATAAAATAAAGAAAACATTGATCTGAAGTCAGTGGAGAATAGCAGGGAGAATCAGAACTGGACAGCTAATTCTCTGTAGAAGTGAGCTTGGCGAAATAAAATGACTTCTGGGGCTACTTTCACCCGAGGGTACATTTTTGATTTTGAGCAGCCATCAGGAGGCTGAAAGGGTACAAGGCATTGCAAATACTGCAGGGAGATGTAAAATTCAGAAGAATCATAGTATGCACGATTTAAGCACATGATTTTTTCTTAATTTCAGAAGCTACAGAGCATGCGGACATTAAAAATTTCAGCTAAAATTCACATAAAAAGCATATCTCTCAGAAATTTTAATGTGACCTATGAGAAACAACAATAGAAAACTAATATAACCTACAATCATATTTTAGATGCATAAAATTATTTGGTAGAACACAATGATAGTTCAGTATAAAATTTCTTAGCAACTTGGAAGGTACTTTCTATAATCTAATGACTAGATCCACAGACATGTTCTAGGTCTTACTTAGTGGTGAAACGTTGATAGGTATGTTTGTGGTGGTCAGGGACAACACGGGGAGGCTCCTTGTCACCACGTGTGTTCAGCAGTGCACTAGAGAGCCCAGACAGTGCAATGAGACAAAGAAAAGAAGAAAAACGCATGAAAGTTAGATAATCAAGATAACATAATTATTATTTATTCACAAATGATACAATTATGTAGAAAGAAAATCCAGAACATCCCATAAATTAATAAGCACAAAACTTAGCAAGGTAAGTTCAATAACGTGTCAATATGGCAAAATAAATTCATCTCTATTTTCAGCAACAAATATAAAATGGAATTAATAAAATGTCATTTCACAAAGTTTAGACAGCAACAAAACTTGGGATCAATCTTTTAAAATTTGAAAAGTCTTACACATTGAAAGTCACAAACATTTATGAGGAAGGCAAAAATGGTTAAATAAGTGGAGGATATACTACATTCAAGGTTTGGTAGATTTCTTATCATAAAGATATCAATTCTTCACAATATCGACTACAGATACAACATTCAGGTGGTTTATTTTTAATCTAAAATTCTTTTCAGAAAATCTATTTTTCTGAAAATGCAAAATTAAGAAAAAATGCATCAAAAATGATCCTGTGCATGAAAAAGTAGAGCAAATGAGGAGAAACAGGAGGAAGGTCTGGGATATGAAATGAAGAAAGAGAAGAAAAACCTTCAAGGCTCACTAAACCAGCTATTAAATCTTATTGTGAATTTGTAGTTATTAAGAAAGTGTGGCATTAGTGTGTGAAATGACAAATTTCCAGTAAACACAATGGAATCCAGAAACAGACACAAACATGTGGAGTCACTTGATCAATGACAGAAATAATACTGAAGTGTCACCAAGAAAAGATGGCTCTTTAGTAAGTTATAATGGATTAATTAGATATCTGCACAATAAAAGAAAATGGCTCTTAATCTTGATGTTACACCATATATAAAGATGAATTTTAGGTGACTATATATCTACATTTAAAATTAAAAATTAATAAAACTTTTATTATAAAACATGGGAAAACATATTTACACTAAAAGTCACACAGAGCACTGACAATAGATACAGAAATTATGTATTTCTCTAAAACACATTAAAAATGCTACTAATCAAAAGTTGTCATTAAGAGAGTGAAAAGCCAGGCACAGATTATGAGACTGTTTTAATAGTAGACTCAATTCTCATAAAACATTGCTAATATTATACAATTGCTCCATTGCTTCTGGGAGATGGAAATATATATATACATATATGTGATATACAGATATACATAATATTTATATACTCTGTATATCTATCTATATACATAAATGATATATACATATAGATATATCCTCTATCTATCTATCTATATAAATGTCACCTAAATTATCACCTTAAACCCTAAAGTAGATTGTATTTTCCTTGCTTCACAAAGGAGACAATGAGGTTCACAAATGCTAAGTGACTTGGTTGAGGGCCCTCCCTAACACATGCCAGAGTTGCAATTCACATCCTTTCAAACTGTCCCCAAATCCAGAGTTCCTCTCAGTAAACTGAACTACTCTATACATTCTCTATCCTTTGCTTATCTCTGTACGAGGCTGAAACAAGAAGGTAGAACATCATCTCGTTTATCCTCTGCTAAGAATGTGCATGTCAGTCAACTCCAAATTTTTCCCTGCTATGTATGTGTATGGGAATGACCACAAAGCACCGTAAGTGTTGACTTTGAAGTTATAAGTAAATTTTAGTGAGTAGATGCATGTACAAATACAGGATTCATGAATAATGAGGACTGTATTTATATCCCATAAAGGAAACATCTCCAAAATGTATAAAAAACACTTCCAAATAAATAAGCAAAAATAATTAAATTCTGGCTGGGCATGGTAGCTCCTGCCTATAATCCTAGCACTCTCTCAGGAGTTTGAGACCAGCCTGAGCAAAAGTCAGACTCCATCTCAACTAAAAATAGAAAAAACTAGCCAGGCACAATGGCGGGTGCCTGTTATCCCAACTATTTGGGAGGCTGAGCCATGAGGATTGCTCAAGCCCAGGACTTTGAGGTTGCTATGAGCTATGATGCCTTGGCACTGTCTCAAAAAATAATAATCATAATTAAACTCATTGTCTCAAATAATAATAATAATTAAAATCTATTTAGAAATAGACAAAGGTTTTTGTATCAGCACTTCGCTAAGTGGATGCCAAATTTCCTAATAACCATAAAGTTTCTCAACTTCAACAGTCATGGGAAAAATGTAAAATGGGACCACAAAGACAAGATGGTGAAATTGTTGGAGAATATTGGCAAGCAGAGTCTCATATTCTACTCTACTTCTGCTCCTAGTGGAATGTAGTACAAACACTTTGGCAAAATGTGGGGCATCTACTGACCTGAGCATAGTCTTATTCTGTATTCTAGCTATTCCCCTCCTAGACATACCACATCTGACAATTAAGTTCATGAACTCATCCTAGAAAAAGTTCTTTATATCTCATTGCTGAATATCACCACAGTCACCTTTGAAGTACTCCCTTTGGCCACCTGGTGACACAGTGATATAATCAATTATCCAAACCTATATAAATGTAGATCTGTTCACCAAAAGAAACTCAGAAGATTTCTTATAGCAGTTTAAATGGAAATACCCGAAAATGAGACAAAAATAAATATCAATGGTAGAATGACAAAAAAACCCTGTAGTGTATTTGTGTTATATAATTACTATAAAGTAACAAGAATGGAAGGAAAAAAATCTACTCATCAACCTGGAACAACCTCACACTTACATGAAGTTCAAAACCAGGTAGAACTAATTAGTTTTGGTGTGAGAATTCATGCAAGGGATTGGTTACCTTGGAGTGGTGGAAATGAATTTATGGGTCCTTGAAGAGGAGTTTCTCTAGTGTGGGGAATGTTCTGATTCTTGGTCATGTTCAAGTGTTAGTTGCAAGAATGCTTACATTTTAGGAAAAAATCCTCAATGTATGCATTTCCAGTTTATGCATCTCTACGTATATGTACTTCAATGTGTATTTAACACAACAATAAAATTTACAATGAAAAATTATGTTTTTCTCTTTGTATAGATTTTATTTTTCTCTTTAAAATTTCACCAAGTTTCTTCTTAGAAATTGAAACTACTCTAACCATACAAAAGAAGTATATGTCTCAATGACATGAAAACAAACTTTAATATACATTGTATTTCCCAGAAAATATTCTTTGAAAACATATCTCTTAATAATCTTAGCATCTCCACTACCTAAAGTTTAAATAAATGATACAGTTTAGAAATAAAATCATCCCAGATAAATAGTATCTATTTTGAGGAATGATTAAGAGAATAAACATGAACACTTTCTCTTAGGTTTCATACATATATCTTTAATAGAAAGGTTTTTCCTAAACTTAATGATTCACCCACAACTATTAAATACCACATTCTTCTGCCTTTCCTAGTGTGATTGTAAAAATAATCATCATGTCATTGGGAAAGATCATTTCTTTAAAAGAAAGATAAAGAGATGGAAATAAATTTATGAGCAAGTACTAAGCAATATGGGTTTTTTGAGAACTAGAAAAGAATATGGAAGATTTAATAACTGTATTCAACTTAAATTGGTGATTGCAGGAGAAATAAGCTTTCAATTGTTCTCCAATCCCCAAAGAAGAGATGGAAGAATGTGATTTATTATAATGTTGGGTATTAACCACTGGGGTAATTTACTAGTAAACTGGCCTCATATTCAACATTTCAACAGCTCCACTATTGGCCTAAGCAATTTAAAGCAACCTGCACCCTACACCAGGGGTCCATGAACAAACATATATGAGAATGTCTGTGACTTTTTATTTTTGTCTAAAATTTATTCCAGCTTTCTATCCAATTACACTGATTATAGCAGAACATATTTTTCAGTAATTTAGTGTGATTATTTTTTTCTTATAAATCTTTGAAAGGAAATAGTAATTTTTGAACAGTGCATTCTTTTTCTTTGTGGATACTCACATTCCAGTTTGAGAAACAGTAGCTTGAGTGATCTTCACTCTGGAAAGGAAAAAATTTAAAAGAGCTTACCCTGCTCTATAACACAGTACATATAGTGAACAATATGGCTTTTCACACTTCAAAATTTGTTAGGGGGGTACCTCTATTATTAAGTGTTCTTACCGTAAAAAATAAAAACAAAAGGATGTAAGGAATCTTGGGCAGGTGTTGGATATGTCTCTTATGTTCATTGTGGTGACTATATCCTTGGTATTTTCGTATGTCCAAACTCATCAGATTGTATACATGAAATATTTACAGCACTTTTACATAAATTATACTTCCATTAATTCAGGGGAAAAAAAGAAGAACCTAACCACTAGTATTTAGAATGTTATCTTATTTGGAAACAGGTTCATTATAGATGTAATTAGAGAAGAAGAGGTTGCAGTGGAATAGAATAAGCCCTGAGCCCAGCATGACTATTGTTTTTATAAGTAGGGGAGACATGCAGGCACGGACACATGACAGGAACACCATGTGATGACAGGTGCGCAGACAGAAATGCTGCAGCCACAAGTTCAGGAAAGGTAAGGGTTACTGGCAAAGCATCAGGAGATAGGATGAGATTAGGAGTGATTACCCCTACATATTTCATAGGGATCTGGGTGCTGTTGGCACTTTGATTTTGAACTTCTCATCTTTAAACCAGGAAGACAATACATTTTTGTTATTTAAAGTTTTTGGTATAGCAGCAATTAATATAAATTTCAGTCATCCTGATTCTGGGTAGCTTTTTCTTGCTACAGTCTCCCCAGAAGTAAAATGCTGGATGTAGGCCATTTGTAACCCATTGTCCACGTATTCTCCTTTTTTTGTTTTTATTAAGTTATAACTTTGTTCATTGATGCATTCATGAGATTCAGTATACTGCTTTGATATACAATGTGAAATGCTTAAATCGAATAAAGTAACACATCCATCACAATTATACTCTTTTATTAATAGTTTTGAAATATACCATTGCATCATGCACATTAGGCGAGGTCCCCCCAAATGCTCTCCCTCCTCCCCCCTCGCCTCTCCCTTCACCTCTTTCTCCTCTTCCCTTCTTCTTTCTGGACTATAGTTACGTTTTACCATTCGTATGAATGTGTAGGTGATTATATATTGATTCCATAGTAGTATTGAGTACATTGGATACTTTTTTTTTCCATTCTTGGGATACTTTACTATGAAGAATATGTTCCAGCGCCATCCAGGTAAACATAAAA
>CAUYRH010022506.1:0-27871 GCA_963574655.1 Perodicticus potto | reverse complement strand
TGGCTCAGATCCAAACCATCAGCTTTCTTGCTAAACTTCTAGTTTGGATAATAGTATGACAAGTCTTTCAACTCTCCTTCTAGACGGGAGCCTCTGTGGAAAGCTGGCTCCCATCGGCCATCTTGCTTCCCTAAAGTACATCTTTATTTCTCTTCCCTTGACAGTCCAGTGGAAAAATCCCTCCCTCTTTTGGGTGGAAGGGAGTCATTTGAAGGGAGGTTATCTCCCCAGGGCATTATTGGTCTGTAAAGGCCTCTTTTGGTCCCATCTTGAATGAGCCTAATCGCTGTCCACATGGTCTTCCTCCCCCCCGCAGTTTGCTGGCCTGAAGATGATAAGAATTAGTGCCCATGAAAAGAACCAACTGTCTGCAGGAAACCTGCCCCCAAGAACAATTTGCAGTCTGATATAGAGACGATTCCTGATAAGGTGAAGGTGACCCAGTCCATGACATCAGGAAACAACCAATTTAAAATATAACAAATGTGGAGAGGTCTGTAACCTGAGAGAGTCTGTTAAAATGAGAGGAGATCACATACTGATAATAGTATGACAAGTACAAACAGATGTAATCTATAAAAGAAGCATGAAACAGAATTTCCGAGGCCCCACTGGTTTTCATACATACTCCACAGCTCCCTGCTCCATTTCAGTGGTGGCTAGCCACTTCTCTAGGCTTCAGAGGCTGCTCGGTGCCTGGCTTCAAACCTTGGCTTTACTGAGTACTAGCCTGTGACCTTGGGCGGCTCATTCAACGTTTTTTTTTTTTTATTGTGGAGACAGAGTCTCAGTCTATTGCCCTGGGGAGAGTGCTGTGGCATCACAGCTCACAGCAACCTCCAACTCCTGGGCTTAGGCGATTCTCTTGCCTCAGCCTCCCGAGTACCTGGGACTACAGATACCCACCACAATGCTCGGCTATTTTTGTTGTTGTTTGCAGTTTGGCCAGGGCTAGGTTTGAACCCGCCACCCTTGGTATATAGGGTCAGCTCCCTACCCACTGAGCCACAGGTGCCACCCTCATTCAACTTTTTGTTGCCTTGGTTTCTTAATCTGTAAAATGGGTATAATAGATATTGTGAGGACTGAATGACTAATATATATCTATAATGCATATTTTTATATGTGTTATGTATTTCTATATATTTAATATAGACTTCTATATTTTATATATGTATTTAAATATATAAGTCACATGATAGGGTGTCTGGCATTACATAGTAAGTGCTCAATAAAAGCTAGTGGTTCTCACTATTTTCATCACGCCCAGCCTCTGCCTTCCTTGCCTGAACTATAATGCTGTATCTGTACACCCACTCTCATGTCTGGACTCAGGGAGCCTTGCGCTTCTCTGACCAGGCCCCTCTGCCCTACAGGATGTGTCTGACTGGCAGTTCTCATGGCATCATGGGTGTCCCTGATTGGGGTCACACAGAGAGCTGTGCCCATCGGTCAGGGCACCTTGTTGCTTCCTGCTGCACCTTCCCAAGCTAGCTGCTTTCTGGACACGAAAGTGGCTACTAGGTGTGGCAGACTCCTAACTCCTGTTGGTGGCCTTGCTGAGCCACCATGGCTCTGATGCCATATTAAGTCCTTTTGCTTCAGGAGGAAATGGGCTTTGCTCATAGTTCAAGAACTTGTTGGTGACCAGGGGATGGGTTATCCAGAGTGCCTCATTACAAGGTGGCTTGGTAGATGCTATGGATGCAAGTAAGAGTGCCAGGCATTAGTGGGTTAAAACGCAGTGTAAGATTATAGCCTATAAGCATGTACAAAGCTGCCTAGGGGCCACTGTATTGAAACTATCTCAATACTGATGTATTTGCATTGACTTTTTTTTTTTTTTTAAAGAGACAGGATTTCTCTCAGTCACTGCAGCCTGGAGGGCATTGGCACAGTCTTAGTTCACTGTAGCCTCACACTCTGGGCTCAAGTGATCCTCCTATCTCAACTGCATGAGTAGCTGGGACTACAGTGTGAGCCACTGTGCCTGGCCAAATTGTCATTTTTATTACATGAGTATTATGCATTTACTGCAGAAAATTGGATAATATCAATAGACAAAAATTAATTAATTATGAATAGAAAACATCTGTAATCCCACATTCCAGAGATAACACTGTAAACCTCTTTCTCTCTCCACACACATTTTAATACTTTTGTAACTTACTGGATTGTGTGGACTACTTTTCATGTCATGAAATATACATTGGTGTTGTCAAGACAAGAGCGATTCCAGATGATTCTGAAATTATTTGTATATTTGTGGTCATGCCTGTTAGCAATACTTTGCTCCTGTAGAGAAAGAGATTAAATAGACTAAGTCTTTGTGGTCTTTAGCTTTCAATTTTGGTGACAGCCACCGGGTTAATTGCTGGTGGCTTCTGGCTAGAGCCTTGTTGAGGAGCCGCTTAGTCTTCTGTAAGTGTAGTTCTCTGAGGAATGGGACATTTCTGGTCTGAAAAGCTGCAGCCCAGCCCCTGATCTGCAGTTTCTGATTTCTGTCAAGTGGGTGGTCAGTGCGCTGGCTCTACCTCCACTTCCTGGTGGGGCCTTTGGCAAGGGAAGCCACTTCTCCGGGCCTCAGTTTTCTCATCTGTAATACAAAGAGGTTGGTCTGATTCTCTTCTGCTCTGGAATTCTGTGATTCCATGTCAAGTAACTTGGGCTGAGATTGTCACCCTGGGTGTGATTCTGCACAGCCTGGTGCCAGAATCACCCAAGGGTGCACTTTAAGCACATACTGCTGGGCTCTCCTCTCTGTCCTACCACTGGGTCATAGTTCCAGAATCTGTATTTTTAACAACCCCCTTAGTCTTTCTTTCTTGAAGCCAGTTTTGGGGACTATGACAGGGATGGTGTCTTCTCCCTGTCACCCAGATGTTTACGTACTGCTCGAACCATGGCTTAGTCCAAAGGGTAGTGAAAAGCATCTTAAACCCAAGCTCTTCATGGACACAGCTGGTATTTCTGGAAGCCCACACAAGGCTGGCTGCAGGGCCACTGGCAGGTTGGTTTCCAAAGTCCTTGGAGACAGGCTACCCTGGCCTGTCAGCCTTTACCGATTGTCAGAGCTCAGCCCACCCTGCCTGTCCACTGCCCTCTTGTTCCCGGCACTTTTTATCATATTCTGCCTCACATGGCTTCTGGCCCCATATGGTTTGGCTCAGGCCACAGCAGGGTTGTGACCACCCTGGGAGTTTGTACCAGCAGCCTGTACTGACCGTCCCTCAGCAAGCAGATGTTTTCACTCCCACCTGGGTTCAGTTCTCCCTCTGTTCCCCTGTCTTCCTGGAGACCTGTGTTTTTAGTTGGTTTCTTTACAAATCCTTGAAGACTTTGAACTATTGTATTAGCAGTTTGTTCCAGAGACTTTTTAATGACACAGTGCTTAATGTTTAAGGGGCCATGTTCCTTCCCTTTCTGATTATTAAAACATAAAAACATATACACACCACATTTAAGTAGCTAGGATTAAAAAAGCTGGATCATACTTGATCCACAATATGAATTAGAGATTCTGATTTTTTTTTTTTTGAGACATAGTCTCACTCTGTTGCCAAGGCTGGAGTACCATGGTCTCAGCCTAGCTCACAGCAACCTCAAACTCCTGTATTCAAACAATCCTCCTGCCTTAGCCTCCCAAATAGCTGGGACTACAGGTTCCTACCATGTCACCTGGCTAGTTTTTCTATTTTTAGTAGAGAGGAGGTCTCATTCTTGCTCAGGCTGATTTTGAACTCCTGAGCTCAAGTAATCCATCCACCTCGGCCTCCCAGAGTGCTGGGATTACAGGTATGAGCGATGGCATCAGTCGAGATTCTAGTTTTATTATTTTACTTTTTCACATTTACGTACTTTATGTCACACTTTGCTCATATTTAACAGTTGATATAAATAAGAAAGAAATAAGGTAGGGGGGATATATGTTTTCTTTGAGTATTCTAGTGTATCAGAGTCACCTGGATGAACTTGACTAAAAGATGGATTCCTGGACCTCATCTCATATTTACTGAATAATAATCCCTGGGGGAGGGACCAGAAGTTTGCATTTCCAGCAAGATCTCTGAGTGATTCTTTTTCAAGCTAAAGGTGGGGAACCCCTGCTTTCGGTGGTGTGCAGAATTTAGAGAAGATGGGGTTGGTAACAAGAGATAGCCTGTGGGTACCTACTGCTCAGATTTGAATCTAGGCTATGGCCCTCCCTGGCTGTGGGACATCTCCATACCTTACATTGCTCTCTGTGAAAAATCTGCAACACTATTATATTTTTATCTCATTGCTTGTTGTAAGGAACAAATGAGTTAATACATGCAGCACCTTTAAAGTCGTGTGTGACACATGGTAAGATCTCTGAACGTGTTTGCTGTGGGCATCGTTCCATGTAAGAGCAATGGCGTGAACTAAATCAAGCAGATGGAAATGGATGGCTGCTGTTTGTCAGGAACAGAAAGTTTAGGGAAGTGGTTTTCAAATTGTGGTATACAAAAAATTAACCTTGACAGCTTGTTAAAAATTTAGTGTCCCTATAAAGTTTCTGAGTTAGTAACTCAGAATGATGCTTGGGGACCTGCATTTAACATTTTTAACACAGATTATGAGCAAATTTTCAGAAACCCTAATTTAGGTAGAGGAGGACCAGTAGGTAGCATTGGAAAGGTATCCTGAGATTTGACTGGGACTATGGAGAGTGTGGACACTGATTGCATATTTAATATCTGCTTCATTAGGTGTGTCCAGAAAGCAGTAGAAGCATCCGGGAGGTTCAGTGCTCATCATACAACAACAAGCCATTCATGGGCCGGTTTTATGAGTGGGAACCATTTGCAGAAGGTAAGAATAGACTCGAGCCTGTCCATAGAAATTATTGGAATTTTTTTTTTTGTCTGTTCTTCAATGCTGCTGCCTTCTGGTTGATGCTGAAGGCATTGATATGATCCTGGTTACCCTGTTCATAGAAATTATTGGAAATTTTTTTTGTCTGTTCTTCAATGCCGTTGCCTTCTGGTTGATGCTAGAGGCATTGGTATGATCCTGGTTGGGGTGTTAGTGGGGAGAAAGTGTGACCCTGCATGGGGCTTTACCAAAGGTAGCATAGCTCAGGTGACACGTGCCATCTTCTGCATGGAGTTGGGTGGATGAGGTATTGATAGAAATAACAGCCATCTGAGGATAGCACAGTGAGGGGGACAGAATAGGGTTCGAGAAGTCAGTTGGAGCAGTGAATGGGGGTGTGATTTCCCATTTTCATTGTTTCTTCTACAGAGGCTGATGTGGAGGCTTAAAAAAGCATGTAGGGTTGATAGTTGTGTGGTTTGCACTGTGAAGATCCCAGCATGCTGTTTCTAAAAATATAGAAATAGGCAGACATTGCTCGGGGGACCAAGGTCCCTATTATTTCCAAATGACAGAAGATCTGAAGTTGGCAAAGCATGTCAACTTTTCTTTGTTGAAACATGGTCACATGCCTTTAGACTGAGAAGTGTTACATTCTATGATATTTCTTCCCATCACAGAGAAAGTAGGCTCCCAAGTGGTACTGGGTCAAGCAAAACTTGTGGAGGTTCTGTGCTGACAGCAAAGCTGTCTGAAAGGGGAGCCCAGCTGCCTCTGGTGCCCCACAGAAGAGCTCTGCCAGCCAGCCATTCTCAACCTCAGTACAACATAGTGGTTGGGACAGCTGGGGTTGGCCAAAAACCAGAGTGCGGAGACTGCTGCTATGGCTCAGGCCTGGAGAAACAGTCTGGGGAGAGGGACAGGTAGAGAGTTGTGGTGATTTCATTGCAGAATCAATGCCTAGGAAAGCCAAATTGTGCAAGGTAGTACCTAAAAGCTCTTGGGGCTGGGAAAGGGGAATTGCTGTCTAGGATGGGATCCACTCTGAAATTGGATGCAAAATTGCTTTTGTCTGTGCATTGTTCTCAGAGGAGAGTTTAGGAATTCTATTAGAGTTTCACAGTGGCCCCGTGACTTCAGAATTGTTAAGAACTAACTTGACTGAAAGGTTAGGACTATCAGATCCAAACGGGAAAGATGTGCAGATGAAACGTAGCACTAGCTGAATGCAAATACAAGGAGTGGGTAAGAGGTTGGAGGGTAAGCAAAGGAAGAAAGCCTGGAGTGAGGTCCCAATTCTGTGGATAGATCTTGGTTCTGACCTTTTTCATTCTTGAAAGCATTATGCTGAATTCAAGGTGGTACCACAGTTTGAATCCTAGAATAGAACAAGGACATTGGTAGAAAAACTGGTGAAATGTGTGTGTATAAAGTGTATAGGTTAGACTGAGAGCAGTGGCTCACGCCCATAACCCCAGCACTTTGGGAGGCTGAGGAGAGAGAATTGCTTGATATCAGGAGTTCAGGACCAGCTTGGAAAACATAGCAGGACCCTGTCTCTACAGAAGATAATAAAATTAGCTAGGCATAGAGGTATACATCTGAGTCCCAGCTACTTGGGAGGCTGAATCAGGAGGATTGCTTAAGCCCAGGAATTTGAGGCTACAGAGAGCTATCAGGCTAATGCACTCCAGTTTGGGCAACAGAGTGAGATTCTAACTCAAGAAGAGAAAAAATTGTATAGGTTCATTAAAAGTATTGTACCAGTGTTAATGTCTTAGTTTTTATAAATGTACCAAAGTTTTATAAGACATTAACATTGGGGAAATTGAATGAAAGGTAAACAGGAACTCTCTGTACTATCTTTGCAACTCTTCTATAAATCTGAAATGATTAAAACAAATATTTTCTGAAAAAGGCATTGTACTCACAGTGAGGTTGGTCTTCCATGCATTCTGGTGGAGACAAATTCTAAGACTTGCTTAACATGGGTGAGGAAGAGCACATTGTGACAATAGTGTCCTCTTCTGGAACCTCAGAATGTGACCTTATTTGGAAATAGGGTTATAATTAGTCATATTCAGTTCATACTAGAGTAGAGTGGGCTCTTAATCTAGCATGATTGATGTTCTTATAAGAACAGGAGAAAGGACATACAGGGAAGATGCCAAATGATGATAAGGCAGAGATTGGAGTGATGCATCTACAAGCCAGGTAACGCCAAGGTTGATGACAACCCTCAATGGCTAGGGAGAGACAAGGCAGTATCCTCTCCCACAGCCTTCAAAGTGGACATGGCCTTGCCAGTGCCTTGATTTTGGACTTCTAGCCTCTACAACTATGAGTACGTTTCTGTTGTTTTAAGCAACCCAGTTGATGGTATTTTGTCAGGGAAGCTTTAGGAAGTTAAAGAGGAAAGAACTAGGTTCTGGGTTGACTAAGTTCTACTTAATGGAGCAGGTCAGGAGGTGTGGCTGGTCTGAACAATAAGAGAACCTTAGAGAAGTGTTTGCTTCCAAAGAGAGAGGCTGCCTCATGGATGTAGGTCTGTGCAAGGCAAGTACTTCTCCGCCCTGCTTGCTCATCAGAATCACTGAGGATTTAACTGGTCAGGGTGGCTGGATTTTATAAAGATCCTAGGCGATTCTTAGGGGCAGCCAGAGTTGAGAGCCACTAATCCAAGAGGAAGGCAGGATTTCCGGAGAGGCAATGACTTTTGTTTTCTTGATTTTATCCTTCTTTCTCTTACATGGCTCCCAGGCTGACTGGTGGGAGGAAGACACTACTGATGTTTCTGCAGGGTTTTCATCCTTTACGGCTGGATTTTGCTTGGGGCTCTTTGTTTTGTTTGGCCGTGTACTGCTGTTCGCATGTGCCTACGTCGGGAAACAGCTGTACTGATTCAGTACAGTGCCACATAGAGTAGTGAAAGCAGAGTGTACTCGTTGATAAACACATTAATTATGCCAGCTGGTTCTTCTTAGGCTTTTAATTGCATTTTCTGGATATGGTGACATATCCTAAGAATAACACCTCTAGGAATTTTTCTCATAGCTCAATGGAAGACCCAGAAATAGCATTTCACTCATCCCACTGTGCCCAGGACAGTGATGGTGTGAGCCTGTTGTCCCAATGTCCTTTCATTCTCAAAACCAGCAATCTAGCTCAAATAGGATAGTTTACCTCTTGGCTTAGATACTGACACTGGGGAATACTCTACCTGTTTCTGGCCAGCATAGACGGTAGAGTTTTGTTGGGTCACCATAGGCTCTACAGATGTGTGTGTCAGTCTTAGTCCCTAACCCTGGGAGCATGTTTGTGTTTGGATAGCTTACAGTGTATCCCTGAGAGCTGGACTAAATAGAGTGGAAATCAAATATCCAGAGGTGAGGCTGAGTCAGAAACTGGAGGTTGACAAGTGATGACATGAAGAAGGCAGTTGCATATATCAGGAGCTTGCTTCTGCTGCAGTAACACATAACCCCCAAATCCCAACGACTTAACAAAAGTCTGTCTCTCACTCACGCTACACGTGTAACGGAGTGTGTGTTCTGCTCATTCTGGAGCCCAGGCTGGTATAAGCTGCATCCCAACTCCTGCTTTCAGTGAGGCTGGGAAAGGGACCAAGTGACTCATACTCAAGTTCTTAAAGCTTCAGTTAGAAGTGATCCCTACTGTTGGTGCTCACATCTCGTTGATGAAAGCAAGTCACCTGTCCCACTTAACTTCAAAGACAGCAGGGAAGTACCATCCCACTGTGTGCTCAAAGGAGGAGAAATGAAATATCTGTGACCAGACCTAGTGTGTAGCAGGGGGGCAGGGAACTCCAGTGAAACTTGCTGAACGCCTTACTTTGCAAGAATAGTAGATTTTGTTCTGGGAAATATTAAAGGTGCCCTGTCGGCCCTGTAGAGTTTTGCTGGGTCGCTGTAGGCTATACAGTGGCATATATGCACAGAGCCCCTTTACCCAAGTTCTTCCCCTTACTTAAAGCTCTGAGGGACCAGAGGTGAATTTTGGTGGCCAGGAGCCTGGCCAGACCTCTGATTCCTTCACTTGTCCAGCAGGTTGCCCTCACATGGACGCCATGGCGGGGCATGGGGCAGGGTCAGTCAGATAAAAACACAGACAGTATTATCACAACTATGAGACCTGAGGGAGGGAAGCTTAGGACTCCATGCTGGAATTGGGATGTTCATGTTTTAATAAAGTAGCTTTATTCATAGGTGCTCTAATTCCCCAGCCAACCTCCTGCATACAAAGTCTGTAATCATTATGAACCTTCAGAATGGACAGGGCAGATTAGTGAGATGGGAGTAGTTTGCATTTCATAGGTGGGATATCTGACATGCCCCCCACAACTTCCATTCTCAGAGCTCTCTCATACATGCCTGGGAATAATGGCAAGACTAGGCCATGATTGCTTTGGGGACAAGTGTGTTATTGAAGACCTCTTTGGGAGAACAAAATGATGAGTTTTTTGTTTTGTACATGTCTAGTCTAAAAGAATGATGACAAGGGTAACAAGATTCTGAAATTTATATTTGTTGAGCACTTTCTCTATACAAGGTACTGTTCTAAGTGTTTACTTAGGTCATCCTCACAATGACTTTATGAACTGGGTAGTATTATTACCCTCATTTTACTGAAAAAACAAAGGCACAGAATAGTTAAATAACTTGACCCAAGTCACCCAGCTCGTAAGTGGTAGAGCCAGATTCGCACTCAAAGTCTGACGATAGGAATTGCTACTCTTACATATATGGAAGCCAAGGGAAAGATTTCAAGAAGGAGAGGTGGTCAACACTCTGAACGCTGCCAGAGGTCAAGGAGTATGACTGAGAAAGTAGGATTAGAACAGGATGGTAGGAGCCCTGGCAGAAAGAAATGAAAGAAGGTAGCCAGTGAGGTATAGGCATCTCTTTAAAAAAAAAAAAATTGCCCTGAGTAAGGCATACTGAAAATGTTTGCTAGTTTAAGGACAAAGAGAAAGGTTTGCTTAGAATGGTAGAGAAATGGGGATGTCTGTGGATGGAGAAAATGAACCTTATGAAGAGGGTGTATAGATTTGATAGAATGCTATCTATGGACCTGTTCTATCCTCCAAGAAAAGAAAATGTAAAATATACATTTACATTAATGTAAATAAACATTTTTTCCTCTTGGAAAATGTGTATTATTGCTTCTCTGCAAGCTTCTATAAAAAGCTTCTTCACCATTTAATAAAGATTAATTTATTCAAGAGAAATGAAAGTAATTATATAGCCAAAAGACTTGTTTGGGAATATTCACAGCATATTTTTTCCTCCTAGCTCAAAACTGGAAATAACCCATAACGCCATCTGAGTTCCACAGAATTTCCAAATATCTATGCTCAATGTTATGTTTGTCCTTCTTTGTAAGACTTTCTGTGTGTTTAGAAAATGGCAACAGAAGACTGAATAAACAAATTGTGGTATATTTATACAATGGCATATCACTCCGCAATGAAAAAGGAACATATTACTGACACGTGTAAAAACCTGAATGAGTCTCAAAAACATTATGCTGAGCAAATAAGCCAGATTCAAGAGTACGTACATACCGTCTAATTCCGTTTCTATGATGTTCTAGAACAGAGAGAAACAAGCTATGGTGATAGAAATCAGAAATCAGAACAATGTTTATCTAGGCAGGTAGGAGGGAGTATTTGCTAGAAGGGGACATGATAAAACCTTCTGGAATGATGATAATTTTTCTATATTGTGATTGGCATGGTTATTACGTGGGTGTATACAGTTATCAAAATCTACTGAACTTACAATTTGTGCACTTTATTGTATATACATTACCAGTGGTTCTCAACCTTCTTAATGCCGGCAATCCTTTAATACAGTTCCTGTGGGTCGTGACCCACAGGTTGAGAACTGCTGCACTGCACTCTAATAAACCCATTATTCCATTTTCCCTTCTGTCTCTTAGCTCTCTCTGTGTCTCTCTCTCTCCAATTCCTGAAGGTGAAATTTAGAGTCAGCATTAGTGTCACCACTGTAGAACTATTCTAAGGCTCACTAAATTCTCTCTCTCTCTCCTTCTCTTATTTTAAATATTCATTTCTACTGCCTCTGGAGTAACAAGAGAATTTTAGGGAGAACTGACTTACAGTTTTTGTTTTAGTTTCTTCTGCTAGAAGAAAAAGCTACAAATCATACATCAGATAAGGGGCTATCATCAAAGTATGTAAGGAACTCAGCCACTCAATAAAAACAACAACAAAAACTCTATTAAAATTGGGCAAAGGACTTGAATAGACATTTTTCAAAAGAAGACATACAGAAGAGCAACAGGTATATCATAAAATATTTAACATCTCTAATCATCAGGAAAATGTAAATAAAACCACAATGCGATATAATCTTGCACCTGTTAGAATGGCTTTTATCAAAAAGATGAAAGGTAGTAACTGTGCCCAGGACATAGAGAAAGGGAACCGTTGTATACTGTTGGTGGGAATTTAAGTTAGAATAGTCATTTTGGAAAACAGTTTGGAGGTTTCTCAAAAAACCAGCAGTGGCTAGGCATAGTGACTCACATCTGTAATCTTAGCACTTAGAGAGGCTAATAAGGTGGGAGGATTGCTTGAGGCAAGGAGTTTGAAACCAGCTTGAGCAACATAGTGAGACTACATTTCTACAAAAAATAGAAAAATTATCTGGACATGGTGGCACACACCTGTAGTTCCAGCTACTCAGTACGCTTAGACAAGAGGGTCACATGAGCCCAGTAGTTTGAGGTTGTAGTGAACTAAGATGATGCCACTGCACTCTAGTTTTGGCAATAAAGTGAGACTTTATCTCAAAAAACCAAAAAAAAAAAAATCCTGAAAAATGAATTATCATATGGTCTAGCAATCCCACTTCTGGTTGTATATCCAAAGGAACTGAAATCAGTATGTTGAAGAGATGTCCACACTCCATGTTCATGCCAGCATTATTCACAATAGCCAAAATAGGGAAACCACTTAAGTGCCTGTAAAGAGATGAGTGGATTAAAAACGTGTGGTATATATACCACAGAGTATGATTCAGCCTTAAGAACATTTAGAACATTTGTGACAACATGGATGAACCTGGAAGACATCAGTAAGTGAAATTAGCAAGCACAAAAAGTAAAATACTGCCTGACCTCATTTCTACATGGAATGTACAAAATTTGAACTCATGGAAGTAGAAAGTGGAATGGTGGTTTCTGGAGACTGAGGTGAGTAGAAGTGAGTGGGAAAGGTGAAATGTTGATCAAAGGGCTCAAAGTTTCAGTTAGACAAAATGTTGGTGATCTGCTGTGCAGCCAGTAGTTAATAATAATGCGTTGTGTATTTCAAAATGGGTAAAAGAGAAGATTCCAAATGTTCTTACCACAAAGAAATAGGTTTGAGGTGATGGATATGGTAATTAGCCTGATTTGCTCATTCCAGAATATGTACATGTATTAAAATATTTCATTATACCCCATAAGTATATGTAATTATTATTTATTAATAAAAATAAAGTATTAAGAGTGCATGGTATCATTTTAGACCCATTTAGACACAGGGTTTTGTTGGGCCTAGGAATTCTCTGATAATTCTGTCTAGAATCCGAGGAATCAAGCTGGACATCTGTATTAGTTAGTCTTCTTTTTCTGTAAGCAACAGACAGCAGTTTTGGTGAAGTCAGCCACAAAGGGATTCTGCTGGAGGAATATCCAGTAGCTCAGAGAACCAGCAGGGAGTGTGGAGAACCAGGCTTGGTAAAGGAAAGAAACTGGAAGGCTCTGGAGTCACACTGGTCAGAACCAACAGTCTCACCAGCGTGCTTCAGGGGCTGGAGGGAAAGTTCCAGCAGTTTCTCCAGCTAAGAGTTGGAGTTCTGGAAACAAGACTTGGACTGGCTTGGCTTATGCCATATGTCCCCCACTGATTAGCCAGAGGACCTGGGACACCTGAGTGGCAGTCTCACCAAAACCACACACAGAGGGGTAGAAGTAATTCCATAAAAGGAAATCCACATGTTGTGCCAAAGGAAGGGTGAGTGGGTACTGGATGGTCCAAAATGGTGACCAGTGTCTACTCCAGAGACTCATGACAAATCAGTGCCTGCATGGCTCATCATTAGGCTTGGAGGGCTTCTTCACACCTTTGGGAAATTATTGGAATTGGAATATAATATGCGACTATCATTCTTTTGTGTGTGTGTGTTTGCATTTCTGAAGATTGTATGTCAAGGCCTCCTTATATGTGTATGACATGTGACTAGGGGATCCCCTTTGCTCACAAACATGTACACTTGCATAATTCAGGTTGTCAGTGTACATTTACACAGGGGCGTGGGCCACCGCATCATCTGTAAGGGGAGTAACCTCAGGGAGAAGCAAAGGATTCTGTGTCCTCCCTCCGATTTCTATAATTCTCGGTTCTGGTTTCTATAGGAGAATCTCTGTGAAATGACTCTGGAACATGTCTTGCACCCACACTGTGTTTCTCTCTTTAGCTGAAGAGGAGGGAGATTGTAGGATGGGGCAAATGATTATTACATACCTCTGTGAGTCCTTTCACTGGGCAATGTAGAATATGAAAAAGGAAAGATTGTTTGAGGGAGAAAATTGCTCCTGCTCTAGGACGTTCTGAAAGGTGTCAACAATTTCTTTCCTGGAGTTTGTACCAGTGTCATTCTGGGTAATTAGTGAAAAAAGCCTTGGGGTCTATTTCATCATCTAATGAGTAGATTAGTCTAAATATGAATAATTTTAAGGATTTGGAACCAAGCGTAGAACTTAAGCCCATTGCAAAATACTGAATAATGAGACGTAATGCTATTGTTTCTCTCTTCCAAGAACTTAGCTTTCTACAAAGACTGCCTGGCTCAGTCCTCATGGTGGCTGGTCAGGATGGACAGGTCGGGATCTCCTAGCCTATGGTATTCCTGTTCTATAGATGCAGTTACTGAGACTCCTAAGAGTGGGATGGTCTGCCCCGGATCACAGGATAAAACAGAAGAGGCAGAGTCAGTAAGAAGTTACATAAGCACAGCTTGTCGTGCTCAGAGCAGTGATGGCCTTAGGGGCTGCAGAAGAATTTCTCTCTCCATGCGACCAAACCATGACTGATTAATTTCCTTTAAAAACAAACAAATGTGTTTTTACATCAAGACTTCTAAAAATTCTCCAGGAAATCCTAGGACTCTGTCTTAATCTCTTGTAGCATAGTTCTTTCACCCTTTGAGCAGAGGTCACCCTGTTGTAAATTGGTAGGGCTGTGTCCTGAGGAGTGTTTGGGACATTTTGTTGTACCATACTGAACGTGGAGAGATTAATATCATGCTAACATCAAGAGGTTTCAAGAGTTAGAGGATTTAGAGCTAGAACGTGATCAGTGAGTATGTAATTTTTACTTTACTTCTAAATTCAGCCCATCCTTTACATATTTATCATAGACATTCTCCCCTGGTGACGTTGCCCCTTCCCCAAAAGCTGTTAAAACAGTAACCATACCTGCCAGTTTCCATTTCTTAGAAATTTCAATGAGAACATTCCATGGATCAGTGGGACTTGTTTACAAAGGATTAAAGGAAAAATCTCTTATATATCTGCAGTTGGAGGTGGGAAGAATAGAGGGAATGTGCATCCTTCTTTTCTTTTGCTTGGATAAACTCTACTTCAACACTTTCTTATAATGCCACGATGACTTACCCTGAAATGGTTATTTATTACCTGGCCACCCTCTGAGCCCTGTTGAACTAAACATCTAAGTTGTTGCTTATTTGAAAGCAGCCCTCTTGTCATCCTGCGTCTAATTTTCACTCGCCTGCCATTTTTTTTTTGGGAGACAGAGTCTCACTCTGTCACCCTGGGTAGAGTGCTATGGCATCATCATAGCTCACAGCAACCTCAAACTCTTGAGTTCAAGCAATCCTCTTGCCCCCAGCCTCCCCAGTTGCTGGGACTACAGGTACCCTCCATAATTCTGGCTAATCTTTCTATTTTTTTTAAAAAAATTTCTTCTTCTAGTTGGGGGAGGGAGGGTTCTCACTCATGCTCAGATGGTTCCAAACTCCTAAGCTCAAGCAATCACCTGCCTTGGCCACCCACAGTGCTAGGATTATAGGCCTGAGCCACTGTATTGGGCCCCTCTGAATATTTTTGATAAATATTTCCTTCAGCTGATTTCTATGCTTTGGGTATGTTGTTTGTTTATCACACTGGCTGTTTTCTTTAGCGTATAGTACATGAGTCATAACAAGTAGGGCTCCTCGCCTCTGCCAGCTCTTATATGCTGGATTTAGGAGCAAGGACTGTCACTGGGATCTATTAGTGATGCCTTGCTCTGGCATGGGAGGGGGAAATGGAAGCACATGTGCTGCCTCTTTGTCATCTCTACAGTTTTTTAGTCTTTAAAATGATGGTTACATTGACCAGGCCAATTAACCCTGCTAGTTGCTTGAAAATTTGGGATAAGTTTCTATTCTTTATTAAACAGGGATGCATTGAAGGTTCACAGCATTGCATTAGATCTTACTACAAATACCTGTATATAGCTTCTGTTTTTTAAAATACAGTAAGGAGGGGGTGATGTAAATAAATATGATAAACACGTTATTGTATGTTGTCTGAATATGTTCGTATTTAAAATGTAAATAAAAATCAAATGATATGTAGCTGATTGGACTTTTCCAAGAGATGGCTTTAGGATGGCTAATGTAGTCAGGGGCAGGACAGTGTATCTGGAGGTGGAGCAACTAAATCAAGGGTAGTTTTTAAAACAAGACCATTTTATAGGGACAGTGCATCTGGAGGTGGAGCAACTAAATCAAGGGTAGTTTTTAAAACAAGACCATTTCTGTATTAAATAGTTTGCATTTTATTTTTGGATCACATTTCCTATTTGCATCTGTGGATGTGTAGTTGTTTTTTAATTCGTTTCATATTAGTACTGAATACATTGGATACTTGCATTTCCATTCTTGTGACACTTTACTAAGATCAATGTGTTTCAACTTAGGAGGCAATACTGTTCAGATATTTGAAAGCAGCCATCTTGTCACCCTGCATCTTCTTTTCACCAGTCCGCTGATTTTTTTTTTTTTTTTTTTTTTTTTGAGACAGAGTCTCACTCTGTTACCCTGGGTAGAGTGCTGTGGCATCATCATAGCTCACAGCAACCTCAAACTCTTGGGCTCAAACAATCCTCTTGCCTCAGTCTCCCAAGTAGCTGGGACTACAGGTGTGTGCACCACAATGGCTGGCTAGTTTTTCTATTTTTTTTTAATTTTATTTTTTTAGTAGAGAAGGAGTCTCACTCTTGCTCAGACTGGTTTCAAACTCCCAAGCTCAAGCAATCATTGTAATCCCTGTAACCCAGGTTAATACAAAAGATGTAAAGTCTCAATTTTTTATAGCTGAGTAGTGTTCCATGGTATACATTTACCACAGTTCAGTAAGAGGAATGCCTACTCTGAGATATTACCTAACCCCAGTGAGAAGAACCTACGTCACAAAATCCCAAAGCTGTGGATACTGGTGTGGATGTGGAGAGAAGGAAAATCTTTTACACTGTTGGGGGGGACTGCAAACAAATACAACCTCTATGGAAAGAAGTATGGAGCATCCTTAAAGGCCTTTTATTTGATTCTGCAATACCATTACTAGGTATCAACCCCAAAGGAAAAAAAAAATTTTATCACAAGGACATTTGCACTAGAATGTTTATTGCAGCTCCGTTCACAATTGGTAAGATGTGGAAACAACCATTTCTGTTTAATGTGGGAGATATTTCTGGCTTTTTGCTTCACTCTTTTTTTCCTTCTCTGCCACTATCACTGCTCCTCTGGGATCACTTTTGCTCCCTGATGGTTTCCATTAATCTTTGGTTAGCCCACCAGTGTAGACATACCTTCTGGCCCTTTCTGTGCGGGGGTGGGGGGGAGACTAAGGTGGCACACATACGGTCTTTGTAGGCAAAAGGAGAAGCAATTATCACCACTCCGTAGTATCAGATTCTTCCTGGGAGGTGACACCCTTTGGTGGGTAGAGCTTAGATTTTTATCTGTATTTTTTCTTTTGAGTTCCCCCCCCCCCCACACACACACTATCACCACTGCACCCTGTGAGGAAGCCCCTGTGAAACTTTATTGACAAATGTCTGGTAAGTGATGTTTAAGAAGTTGAGAAGTAAAACAGGGTTATGGGTTTTAGTTTTAAACTAAAAACAGCTAAGAAGCAGAGAGAGATTTTTAAAATGTAAATGATTCATAACCCACTATTACCTCTGGATGTGGCCAAGAGAATTTGGCTCGAGTTTCCTACTTAGTAATTATTAATAAGAAGAAAAGTTTAGGAAGACAAAGCTCTGCGTTGTGCTCAGTTGATCCTTTTCTTTGGAATCTTGCTGCAGATGGTATTTCTTTGTCACTGCAAGAAGGACAGAGAGTAGACTCTGAGAGGGACACAGAGTTTCCCTTGGGAGAGGCTGAAATGTGGCAGGTGAGGGGTGGAGAGGTAATTTCAGAGAGAAGAAAGGCCAGGCAGACAAGCCTTGTCACGAGTTCAGTGAGGACAGAAGTCAACAACAGAATAGGGACAAGAAACTGGCAGGCAATCGCAGATTTCACATGTTATTGGATTAACTTATTTTTGCTTTAAAATTTTATCGAGTGAGCCCTAATTTATTGGGCTGAGTGGACTTTTGTCCAGGGGATTGATTTGAAATTTGGATTCATCGTAGGAAATAGCTTTCATCTAAACTTATGCTGTAGGAAATCTTATTGATTTTAAATGGAGCAGCCCATTAAAAATAGCGCAGATTTAAACAGGACAGTGGAGCTTTTCGGTGTGGGGAAAACTTTTAGTTAACTATTAGGAGATGTTTCTGCAGTGCTCATGAGGCCCGCCTGTCATTAGGGAAGGAAAAGGATGGATAGGAGGGCTCTTACATTCCAATCAATTCATGTAACCTCTTGAAGCCAAAAATTAGAAAGGGGAAGTGTATCAGATGTGTGCGGCTCAGATTCCATTTGTACTTAAGGTTACGTAACAGCTCATCCTGTAATAGCTCTGGCCCTCGTCCAGCGAACATGTAGATATTGGCAGCTTTGCGTGCTTAATAGACCCCCATCAATCAATTGTGACTCCTTGTTCTACACCCAGTTGCCATGTTTGTTTAAGCAGGATTTGGAGGTTGTATAAAGAGCATTAGTAACCTGCTCTCCCACCCTTGGTGATAAATGGCACCTTTTACAAATCCCTTGGCACATTCTTAGGATGTGAAGGAGTAAAACTTGCTCACTGACATTTATGGAAGTTATCAGACTCCTTCTGTGTGTGTTCATGTGGCATTTCCAAGTAGGGAATGTGGAGGGGCCCACTGGATCTGCACCCAGCCTGGCTTCAAGGGCCTCCAGGGCCTGTCGCCTTTCTGAGTCAGCCAGTGTGGTGACTGTCCTGCCTAATGGAACCTGGCAAGGGCTGCACAGCGGCTGCCAAGTGAAACTGTGACTCAGGACTGGACAAGCGAATTCAAGTTCACACAGAATGGAAAGGTGCACTTTTTCCCCTTTAAAAAAATTAAAAAAGAATTGCTACAACATGTTGGCATTGATTCATGTGGCCACCTTTTGTTCTTCTGCCTGAGAGGTGGCCTTAAGGTACCAGGAAGAGCAATGGGCAAAGAACACAAACCCAGGACACAAGTTCTGGCCTCCCTAGACCACAGTTTTTTTTAATCTGGAAAATTAAGAAATGACTTGAAATGACTTTGTCCTGTCGTGCGTGTGGCTCCCCTGAGGTGACATGCATAGAGCATGTGAATAAATGCTGTAAACTCTGCTGCTGGTGGCCGAATGCATCCTGCAATGCCTGGCATCCTTGGGGCAGGGCTTCCAAGAGGCATTTGCAGACATAGGGGAGGGGCAGAGTGAACCACACACAAGCCAAGGGTGCGTGGGCAGCAAATACAGAAGTTAGGAAACATCAGCAAGTGTCCTTTGGCTGGAGGAAGCAGTTTATAAAAGGGAGCACTATAGGATGAGGTTGGCCTGGAAGTTTGGGGCTGGATTATAGAGAGCCTCAAATAGGAGGCTAAGGAAATTGGACTGCATTTTATAGGCAGTGAGGAGCTATTGGGGTTTTTAACCAGGAGAATAATATGATCAGAGATGAGTTTCAGGAAAGTTAATCTGGCAGTGAAATGCTGCAATACCTCTTTGGAACAAAAGGGATATAAATAAATAAATAATTTGAAAATTTGGCAGTGGTGTTTCCAAATATGTTCTGAAATACATAAGCTATATATTATTGTTTTCCTGTTTTTTTCTTTTCTTCTTTGCTGGCTCATTCCCTCTTTGCCTCTCTCCTATTTGTCTTTCATGGTTAGTGGTGGTTTTTTTTTGGGGGGGAGAGGGTTCCAAACACAGCCAGAGGGTGAGTGTTCCAGGACAGTGTTCTGTGAAGGTCTGATGGCTGGCACTTTGGGCCCAGTGGACCAGCTGTGATAGGGCTCCATGACTGAAGACAGTGAAATCATCCAAGTTTGATTTTTACCAGCCCTCCTCATACAAAGTACAGATATTTTGAATGAATAAGCAAATCCTAGTAATTAATGTGGCCAAAGTTTCTATAGTTGAACTTTCTGGACTCATCCCCAAATGGCTCACTCAACTTCTATAACTCTTAGGTTAGCAAGAATGATGGAATTTCAGTGGATTCAGTGGCTATTCCCTCATGTTCCTGCCCAGGTAAACTTAGTAAATGTGCCTAGACCCTGGGTGTTCATGGATTTAACTTCCAGGTTTGCAATGCTTTGTATATTCTCATGTGAGTCTGAGGCACAGAGTTTGGCCGAAATAGGAATTTGAAAAGTGTGCTTTGTGAGATATGTAGATGGAAAAGGGTCATTTTTCTTTGTTGTTCTGTACATGAAGGCATTTGCAACAATGCTTGTTAACTGAGAAATGATTTCTTATCTGTGAAAAATGGCAATCAAGTGAGAGATGAGCATTCAGTGAAATTTAAAAGTGTGGTTAACTTTTGTGTAGTGTAAAGCTATGAACAGGAAACTCAATTTGTATGACTCTCCATGGAAATGTGATTCAAGAGAAAGCTGGGAGCCTCTATAAACATTTTTATATTTGTGACTCTGGGAATTCAAGAAGGTTCTGTCCGGATGTATTCCTCAGGAATGTCAAGAGTGTGCTATAAATCCAAATTTACAAAACAGATAAATTATTGAATGACTATTCAGATTGCAAAGCAATTATTTTATTAAATATTTACTATACACGTACTCTAGCGAAGTCCTTTAGTAAAAATAGCTGGTATTTGATTTACAGAAATTTAGTATCTGTAGCTGTTTCTGGATTCATGTTTTGTGTTAAGTAGAAACTCCTTTCCATAGCATTAGGAAGATTTAAGATAATCTTTTCTCCATTTGAGAAATCAGTTTGCATGTATGAAAAGTACTTGTTCGGTAACTACAGATTTGTTGGGATTTTCTGCCATGAATAATTTTGTTTTATGGGTGGCTAATTTTCAAAGCTGTTTGATAACAAAGGTTCCCACTTGTTCTGTTCAGTCATCACTGTATTTCTGTCCTTTGCCTTAGGCCTGGGCAAGAATAGCCATTAAAACCCTTACTCTAATGTTTACTGTTTGGCTCTGGGACCATATGCCTCAGACTCCCTGTCCGTAAAATGGGGATAAGTAGTAGTATCTCCCTCAAGGGTTTTGGAAGAGATTAAATGAAAATAATTCCTACAGCTAGCACTTAGAATGTGCTTGATAAATGTTAGCTATTATATTATTACTGTTACTGTTGTTTCTCTAGTCCCAAAGATAAAATCAGTGAACTTAAGCTGGAGGGTATTTTGTTTCCAAAGGAATGTTTTTAATTCAACTTTTCAAATTTAGATTGTGTTCTGTAGATACACTGTCGCACATTTCCCAAACCGAGGGAATGTTTGGAGTCTCACTTAAACTACTGGTGTCCAGCACTATCGGGAGACCCTGCCTTACCTGGTGTTTGGATTAAATGTGTTTTTAAATGTTCACTGATTTATAACCAGCTGTACCGTAGCCTGGTATAGTTGTAAGAAAGAAGTAAAAAAGGAAAGGGGTGAAGCAAAAGGGGAAAGAACAAAAGAAGAGAGAGAGGTGTGTTACCTTTGCGTGAACCTTGGGTCTGTCCTGGTGCTGTCACAGTCCTGTTTGTAGGAACCTCCTGGTGCCTTGGTTCTGACACACCATCTCTAAGCTCTGCTCCTGGACTTTGAAGATACACAGGCATGAAGTTCTCTAGCTCCTAGAGCAGTTTCACTTACATTATTTCTTTGACCTTCTGAACAATCCCGTGAGGTAGGCAGGTCAGGTATTTTTAACCCTGTTGTAAACTGTCACTTGGGCAACCTCCTATGGCCAGTGAGATTAAGAACTTGAACTCAGACTCACTATGTCCAGCAGTCCTGTTTACCCAAATAAGGTTTCCTACCACTCATTATTTCTTATATGTTACTATTATCTTCTTGACTAGTCTGTAAAATTCTTAATGTCAGGAGATATGGCTTTTATTTCTGAACCTCTTAGTACCACTTGACTCTATACTCAGCTCATTGAAGATTTATTATCTAATGATAGTAATGCTTATTGAATGTTTACTCAATGGCAGGTGTTATGCTGAGATTCTTTACAGAAAGTATCTCCCTTGATCCTCAGAACACTTTTATAAGGTGACATTATTAGGTTCAGCTTCAATTTAGGTCCAGAGAGGTACAGCAACTTGAAAGATCAGATCAAATAGATAGTAAGCAACTATAAGTCATCACAAAGATTGGTGATCTTGAGAGGTTTTTTTTATCATGTGTGTGCTCTATTTATGGAAATGTAGAGGTCTATATAGTTTAAAAGTTGGAGGCAGCATTGACAATGGGTTCCATTGAAGGGTTGGGAGTGGGGGCACAATCTGCTCTGTTGAGAGCACAGTGCCCAGGGTGCCAAATAGAGAATCTGGGTGAAAAAGACCTTGCCCCATATCCTGTTTAGATCCTGTATCTTAGAAAAGAGCAGCCCATGGATCTCTTGCTAGGATTTCACAGGTAAATTGGATTGAATTATGTCAGTACTGTAACATTCTACTTAAACTAGAGGTATAGCGCTTCTGATGCCTTTTCTCTTAAGTGCTCTTAACTCCAAACTCACATGAGTGAGAACCCTGGAAATGTGGGCCCAAGTAATACAAAAGAAAGGCGAGAAATTTCTATATGTTTTTCTAGATGCATGTGGGGTTTTCATTGCACACAGTAGTACCCATCCATGTTTGTCTTAAGAGAAAAGTGCTTTTATATTACCACTGAGAAAAAAAGTGAGATACTGTTGTCTGGAAATGTTTAGAATTCAGCTGAAATATAATATAATAATATTAAATAATATGAAAATCTTATAAATTGAGGCGCATTCTGGTTGGGTGCATAAATATTAATAATTGAAATCTCATCGTATTGAGTGGTGTCCTTAACAAATATGAAATGTCCATCTTTATCCTTCTTTACTTTGGTTGGTTTAAAGCCTATTGTATCTGCAAATAAGATTGCAACACCTGCTTTTTTCTGTTTTCCATTTGCCTGGAATATAAATGACCATCCCTTCACCTGGAGTCTAAATTTATCTTTTAAGTTATGATGAGATTCTTAAATGCAACAGATATCTGTCCTGAGTTTTTGTATCCAGTCAGCCAACCTATGCCTCTTTAGAGGACAATTTAAACCATTCACATTAATTGAAAACAATGATAAATCTTCAGAAAGTCCAGTGGAAATTTTTAATCTTTTCATCACTGTGGAAGTTGAAATTTGATAAAAAGTTTCTGGGTGACTTTACTTTTGTGGTGGAGGATTACGCTGGTCATTATGGAGGACAGGTCTGAGAATATCCTGGAGAGCTAATTTAGTTATAACAAATTTCTTCAACATGTGGATGTCATTAAAGTATTTAATTTCTCAAAAATATGGAACGCTTCACAAATTTGCGTGTCATCCTTGCACAGGGGCCAATCTTCTCTGTATCGTTCCAATTTTAGTATATGTGCTGTCGAAGCAAGCACTCGACTTGCATTCTTAAATGCGTGTCTGCTTCTTAATTTTTTCTTCAGCAAATACTGCTAAGATTATCCATGTTTCTGAATGCAGATTTAATTTATTCTTTTCATTGCTGTGGGGATTCCATGGTTTGCATTTCTATGATTTGCATTATTTATCTAACAATGGTTATTTACTATCACAAATAACACTGTCACGAACTTTTTGTGTAGACTTCTTTGGATGTACAGTGATTTCCCCAAGGTGCTATTGATTTTATGTACAGCTGATTCTCATTGTCCTCCGATTCCCTATTTGTGAATGTGTCTGCTTACAGAACTTTATTTGTAACCCCAAAATCATTGCTCAGGTCATCTGACCACTTCTCTGGTCATCTGCAGGCTTGTGCATACTGGAAAAAACATGTTTTTCACGTTAAATAAGCATTATAACTCATGCCTGAATGAAGCTTATCTAACACATACATTTTCTCCTTATGGTCCATCACAGCTTTCTTCTGCTTAGAAATACCAGATTTTAGTGCTATCCTTGGAAGCCATTTTAAATAGTGAAATTACCAGCAAAAAGAACCAGAATTAAAAAAAGTGATACTACATAGACACTAAAAAGGACATTTTTTCCAGAGTGAGAGCTGAAATAAAAAGTCAAGGTGTTGCCTTGGTAAACCTGGGAACGTGCAAACTGGGTGAATCAAATTTTTCACCACTCTTCTTATGTCCCTGAGTGACCATGAAAACACCAGGAACACTTTGTGTTTGCATTTATTTTTGAAATAGGGTTTTGTTCTGTCACCCATTATGGAATGCAGTGGTACAACCATAGGTCACTGTAACTTCAAATTCCTGGGCTCAAGGGATCCTCCTGCCTTAGCCCTCAAGTAGCTAAGACTATAGGCATGTGCCATAATGTCTGGCTGGTTTTGTTTTTGTTTTAGTTTTTGGTATTTTTTTTTTTTGAGACAAAGTCTCACCTTGTCACCCTCAGTAGAGTGCTGTGGTGTCATAACTTACAGTAACCTCAAACTCATGGGCTCATGTGATTCTCTGGCCTCAGCCTCCAGAGACTCCAGGCACCTGCCACAATGCCTGGCTATTTTTCTTTTCCTTGTTTAGCAGGCCTTGGCCAGGATCAAACCCACCAGCCCTGGAGCTTGTGGCCAGTGCCCTAGCCACTGAGATATGGGCACCCAGCCTGGCTGATTTTTTAATTTCAACTTTTTGGAGAGATGGGAATCTTTCTTTGTTGCCTAGGCTTGTCTTGAACTCCTGGTCTTCAGCAATCCTCCTGTTTTGACCTGGCAAACTACTGGAATTACAGGTGTGAGCTGCTGCTCCTGTCCAAAAAATACTGATGTTAGAGGTTACAAATAAATTTTCGTGAGTAGGTAAATTTACAAATGAGCAATAAGAATGGTCTGTGCCATGAATCACAAGAATTGACTCCTTTGTCCCTGTATATTGCCCCTTCCTACTGTGTGAGACAGCATTTCATATCATCTGACCTCCACTTCTCAAACATCTACAACCAGTCATGAGAGAAATGGGTGATTACACATGGACAATCTTGATCGATGTTTATAAATGACAGTAATAAACGTTCTGGGATTAAAAGGTGATGAGAAAGCTTCAAAGGGGAATAAATTCAGAACATGTCTTCTATTAGAGATTCAAAATGGACTTAAGTATATTCTCTCTTAAATAATCCCAGCACCATAAGAGCCAGAACAGTTTATCTCAATCAATATCTTACCAAATCCATTTGAACATGCCCTCCTTTTTCCTTTAAAGTTTAGAACAGTTATTACTATTCTGCTACGTGCACTGCACGGCAGCAGTTGAGGAATGCCGCACAGCCCATTTCAGGAAAATAGAAATACAAATTGTTTCTTAGCTTTTCAATTCAATTCAATTAAGTTTTTAATCACCCAGTGTAGAAAAGGGGGAGTTTCACTCCTCTCCTCTGAGAAGGCAGCAGCCTCCTCCATTCCAATGTCTCTAAATGACACCTATTGTACAAAGCCCGTTCTGAGTGACAGGGCGTTTGTTAGTCTCGTCACAACCATCCTCTCATGTATCCTCACAGCCCTTGATCAGGTGAAGGCATTATTACCCTCATTTTGCAGCCAGGAAACCAAATGTCAGAGAAATTAATTAATTCTCCTGAATTCACACAGCATCAAATGGTAGAGTGAAGATGTGCACTAAGCTCCAGCTGGCGAGAAAATCTGTGTCCTTTTACTTTTCAGCGGCTACTTCCAGTATCACAAGGGAAGAAAGGAAAGTAGATGAAAATGATACAAACACAGATGGCAGAAGTCTGCCTCAGTGGATACTCCAGAGAGGAAAACTAGAGAGAGTGGTTCACGGAGCAAGAACTGTGAACCCCAGAAAGGGAAGTAAGATGAGTCAGAACTACAGATACTACCCTGAAACAGGGTGCTCATGAAGAAATGCTGAGAGTATCAAATATGGAGGGGAATCTTGGCAAGGAAAATAAGTAACTTTTTTATTTAATGCAATGGATTTTGGCTAGCATGAAAAATAAATGTTTAAGATAAATTGTAAAGTAAAATGAGCAAGTTACTGAACAGATTGCAGAGTAAAATTCCACTTGTATAAGAATAAGATACATATGCTTGAATATGCATAGTAAATTCTTATGAAGATGTATAAGAAACTGTCAACTGTGGATTCCCCTAAGAAGTAGGACTACAAGATCCAGGAGAATTCAAGGGAATTTTACTTATTTTTCTATATTGCTCTGAATTGTCTGAGGTTTTTACCATGAACACGGATACTTTTATAACATAGAAAGATGGAGTAAAAGACTTCTGAGTTAAATTGGCAATACACTGGCTGGATGGGGTACGGCTTCTTGAAATGCACATATGGACACCACAAAGGATCCGGGCTGACAACAAAAGAAATTAAAGATTAAAAATAGTTCCTGAAATGCAGGCAGAATGTTCACTAATGGAGGATCACTCTGGGACATACTAGATCACATTCCACTCCAGGAATCTGAGTAACAGGGACAATCACAGAGGTGACAAGGTCACTCCTGACCTCTGTGAACTTCCGGCCACAGAGATGCCCTGACCAGGAACAGGTGGCTGCCACCCCGCACAGCGCCTATGTGCCCCACTCTCACCAGCTCTCCCCTCTATATCCCTTCTGAGCCGTGACTTCACAGTGTACCAAGAGAGGAAGGGATGGGAGTGAAGCAATATAGAATTACAGAGTTTTCATGAGTACATTTATAAGGTCTCAGTCTCGAAGTATACATTTTCCTAGAAGCCATTATAATTTTTTTAAATGCAAATATTGTAAAAATAAATAAATAATGCATATATTGTAAAATGGCAATAGGGAACTATGAAAAGACAGCAGCTTGAGTGAAGGGTTTAAAATAACACTTACTAACAAAAATCTCAAAGAAAAAATGCAATTGCAAAACCATGCAAATCAAAACTACTTTGAGATATCACCTAACTCCAGTAAGATTAGCTCACATAACAAAATCCCAAAACCAGAGATGTTGGCATGGATGTGGAGAAAAGGGAACACTTCTACACTGCTGATGGGAATGCAAACTAATACATTCCTTTTGGAAGGATGTTTGGAGAATACTTAGAGATCTAAAAATAGACGTGCTATTCAATCCTATAATTCCTTTACTAGGTATATACCCAGAAGACCAAAACTCACACTATAAAAAAGACATCTGTATCAGAATGTTCATTGCAGCCCAATTCATAATTGCTAAGTCGTGGAAGAAGCCCAAGTGCCCATCGACCCACGAATGGATTCATATATTGTGGTACATGTATACCATGGAATATTACACAGCCTTAAAGAAAGATGGAGACTTTACCTCTTTCATGTTTACATGGATGGAGCTAGAACATATTCTTCTTAGCAAAGTATCTTAAGAATGGAAGAAAAAGTATCCAATGTACTCAGTCCTACAATGAAGCTAATTTATAGCTTTCATATGAAGGCTATAACCCAACTATAGCACAAGAATATGGGGAAAGGGGCAAGGGAGGTGAGGGGAGTGGTATGGCTGGGGTGGAGGAAGGGTAGTTGGTGGCGCCACACCTACAGTGCATCTTAGAAGGTTACAGGCGAACCTTACTAAATGCAGAATACAAATGTTTTCATACAATAACTAAGAAAATGCCATGAAGGCTATGTTAATCAGTTTGATGAAAATAGTTCAGATTGGATATGAAACCAGCACATTGTACCCCTTGATTGCACTAATGTACAGAGCTATGATTTAATAATAAAAACAATTAAAAGTAAAGGAGAGTTTCAAAAAACAGATCATGCCAAAACT
Organism: Perodicticus potto; assembly: GCA_963574655.1. Taxonomy (NCBI): domain Eukaryota; kingdom Metazoa; phylum Chordata; class Mammalia; order Primates; family Lorisidae; genus Perodicticus; species Perodicticus potto. Next base: position 599 of record CAUYRH010022506.1, on the reverse strand, counting down.
TACAGACAAGAGAAAAAGAAGAAATATTTCAAAATCATTCTGCTTGATCTAGATACACCTGATATTGAAACTGGAGAAAATATATTGTTATAAAGGGAAAATACAAACATATTTCACTTATAAGTGAGAATTCAATATCCTAAACAACATATTAACAAGTTGTTAATTAAAAATTAATGTTTAAGTAATGTACTTTGGTCAAAATTGAATCCAATTTATGTGAGAATTAGTCACTATTTTCTTTCCTTTTATTTTTGTTTTCTTTCCCTCACCCCCACCCTATTTCTCTGTCTGCTCTCTCCTTCCCCCATGCCCCACTGTGTCATTAATTGTCATTTATTGTCCTCATATTAAAGTTGAATACATAGGATTCATGTTTCTCAATTCCTGTGATGTTTCACTAAGAATAATGTGTTCCACCTCTATCCAAGTTAGTACAAACGCTACAGTCTCCATTGTTTTTGATGGCTGAGTAATATTCCATGGTATACATGTACCATAGCTTACCAATCCATTCCTGGGTTGAAGGACATTTAGGCTGTTTCCACATTTTAGCAATTGTAAATTGGGCTGTGATAAACAGCCTAGTACAAGTGTCT
>CAUYRH010022505.1:0-14005 GCA_963574655.1 Perodicticus potto | reverse complement strand
AAGACAAACGGGACTCTGTTTGATCAGGTCCCAATAATGTATTTTTGGTGTTGCTTCAATTGCCCCGGGGAGTCCTCCTCATAAAATATTTGCCCAGGACAATTTCTTCAAGTGTTTTCCCTGCACTTTCTTCTAGTATTTTAATAGTTTCATGTCTTAAGTTTAAATTTTGAATCCAGTGAGAATCTATCTTAGTTGATGGTGAAATTGTGGGTCCCGTTTCAGTCTTCTACAGGTCGCCAGCCAGTTTACTCAGCACCATTTGTTAAATAGGGAATCTTTTCCCTACTGAATGTTTTTAATTGGCTTGTCAAAGATCAAATAACGGTTCGTAGCTGGGTTCATCTCTTGGTTCTCTATTCTGTTCCATACATCTACCTCTCTGTTTTTGTGCCAGTACCATGCTGTTTTGATCACTATCGATTTATTGTATAGTCTGAGGTCTGGTAGTGTGATTCATTCTGCTTTGTTTTTATTTCTGAGTAATGTCTTGGCTATTTGAGGTTTTTTCTGATTCCATATAAAATGAAGTATTATTTTTTCAAGCTCTTTAAAGTATGACAGTGGAGCTTTAATAGGGATTGTATTAAAATTGTATATTGCTTTGGGTAGTATGGGCATTTTCACAATGTTGATTCTTCCCAGCCATGAGCATGGAATGTTTTTCCATTTGTTAACATCTTCAGCTATTTCTTTTCTTAGAGTTTCATAGTTCTCTTTATAGAGATCTTTCATGACAAATGAGACTCTGAATGAAAATGTTTTGCAAACCTGGGGAACACTGGAGGCAGTGCACACAGAAGGTGGGGTTGCTGCTTGTGCTTGGGAATTGGGTCTGGGCATGATGGACAGAGCCGGGGCTTGGAGCAGGTGTTCCCACCCAGCCTCTTCCATCTTCCAGCCACGTGACCTTCTACAAGGAGCTTTATCCCACATAAGACTCATTTTTCATCCAGAAACACCTAGCTAGCACTATGTTGTAAGGATTAAAGGATATCATGTGTTAAGGTTTGAATGTTTCCCTAAAAGTTCTTGTGTTGAAAACTTAATCCTTAGATTGATTTGTTAATGGTATTTGGAGGTGGGACCTTGGGAGGTAATTAGGGTTAGATGAGGTCATTGGGGGGGGCTCATTAATGGGATCATTGACTTTAAAAGGAGAAGAGGAGAGACCTGGGCTCCTGGATGCGATGCCTCTGCCATGCGATGCCCCAGCAGGAAGGCCCTCACCACATCCCGGCACCTTGGTATTGGACTTTCCATTCCCCAGAACCATGAGAAATGAATTTCTTTTCTGTATACATTACCCAGAGTGTTATACATCAGAAAGTGGACTAAGACATTATGTATGTGAGGTTCAGCATCTGACATGTGATAGATTGCGGCCGTGCAAACGTTTTGGATAGGGTGAGACACGAGCACAGTTTGATCATTCTGGCCGTGCAATACAGAATTTGATGGGACAAGAATGAAGTCAGGGTGAATAGCCAGTTTCTACACCAGCAATTCTCATCAGAAATGAAGAGAGGAGCTATAGGAGATGGAAGAGGTGGGAGAGAAAGGAAGGGAGGCCCCACTCAGGGGACACAGGGACGGAGTGGATGGGAAGAGGAGGAGGAAGTCGGGGTGGCCTCTGGGTCTCCAATGCAGAGGCTTGGATTGATCACACAAATCAAGATCAGGCAGAGGGGAAGGATCAGATGCAGATGATCAAAGTAGTTAATGCCAGGCACGATGCAAAGGGCTGTATAGACCAGGGATCCTCAAACTATGGCCCGCGGGCCCCATGAGTTGGTGTGAATTGTATTTGTTCCCGTTTTGTTTTTTACTTCAAAATAAGATATGTGCAGTGTGCATAGGAATTTGTTCATAGTTTTTTTTAAACTATAGTCCAGCCCTCCAATGGTCTGAGGGACAGAGAATTGGCCCCCTGTTTAAAAAGTTTGAGGACGCCTGGTATAGACTGATACAGCCACTTCTGGAGGGAATATAATTACCCCCATATTGTAGACAGGGAAGGGTCAGCTGTGAACAATTTGCTCACCGTCACATGGGGCTATAGAGCTGGGATGTCGGGCAGTTCCATCTGGTTCCGCAGCCCAGTAGAAGAGCAGCATGGTGGTTCAGTACTTGAGATCTGAAGCTTCACCCTTATTAAGGCTCAGTTTTGCTTTTCTTATCTGTGTCCTTGCAGTTATTCTATAAAACTGAAATTCTTTTAAAGTAAAAGGGGAATAAACAGTGCCTCCCTTTCACCATGTGGTAGAATTTTGTTCATTGGTAACCAGCCACTAAGTCCAGCCCTCACTCAGATAGGGGATCGTACGAGGCAGGAACTCCAAGAAGTGAGGGTCAGTGGAGCAGTCTCCAAACTGCCCACTAGAATGTCTTCAGGCCCTCATTATTATTATTATTATTTTCTGTTTGTGGCCGGGGCTGGGTTTTAACCCGCCACCTCCGGTATATGGGGCCAGCGCCCTACTCCTTTGAGCCACAGGTGCCGCCCGAGGCCCCATTATTGGAAGTCCTGTTCTCATGTAGAATATAATCATCCGTCCCTCTGTTCTCCAAAATCTCATCTCAGGACAGCATTGGCTCGGAGTCTGGAATTTCCTCATCACACTTCCTACAGTGTCTGCTTTCCCGTGGTTGCAGGTGGCCATGGCTACGTTTTCTGCTCCTGCACAGCTGGGATGCCCTCCCCGTTCCCCGTTGCACCTGACATTGTCGCCAGTGTCCTCTCAGGCCATTTCTAGTAATAGTCCATTCGAGGCAATTTAACGTGCTCCTTCAGAAATTCTTCCTTTATTATTCTTGCCTGGTTCCATAGCCACGTCCACACATTTACATAGCTTCTATGGTAATACCCTACTTGTGGCCCCCAAATCTGTATCAGTTATCAATGACTGCATAACAAATTACCCTAAAACTTAGCATCTTCAAATGACAGATGGTTCTTTTCCCATGGTCCTGGGAGTCAGGAATTGTGTGTGGGTTGCTGGGGTCTGTCCCAGGCTGCAGTGAAGGTGCAGGTGGGCAGGGTGCACTGTTGGCGTCACTCAGGTGGTTGAGGCGATTGTCTGCAGGATTCAGTTCCTTGAGAGCTGTCACACTGAGGCCTTGTGCTCTTTGCTGGTGTTGGCCAGAAGCCTCCCTTGGTTTCTTGCTATGTAGGTAACTTCAGCATGACAGTTGACTTAACTTCAGAGGATGGGCAGGGTGGAAGCCAGAGTCTCTGTAACCTAACTTCACAAGAGATAGCCCATCTCTTTTGTCATGCTATGCTGTTAGAAGCAACGTGCTGGGTCCAGTCCACATTCCAGGGAAAGAGATTCTGCCAGGGGTGAAAACCAGGACATTTGTCCTAGAAGTTGCCTACCACACCACACAGTCTTAGCTGATCTTAAACTTCATAAAAATGGAGCCACACATATGTACCGTGTTATGTCTGAGGTCATTTGCTCAATACCAGTTAAGTTCATTCCTATTGTTAGATGTAGCAATACTTTTTTCTTTTTCATCACTGTATAGAATTCTACTATGTGACTATGACACAGTTTATTCTCTGGTTGTTAGATATTTGTATAGTTCCAAATTTGGGGCTTCTGCGTTTTGAGGCTTTTGTGTTTGGGCTTTTATGTTTGAGGCTTGCTCAGTCTTTTGTTAGACCCACAAAAGCCTAGAAATTTACATTTCTGTTCCTATGTGCCTAGGGGTGGGATGGCTGGGTCACGGGCTGTGCGTGCATTCTGCTTCTGTGGTTACTGCCACCTGGTTTTCCAGGATGCACCAAGGTCTACTCCCTGCCCCAGCACGGGGAGGCCCATCAAGGGCTTGGTTTCCTCAATGCCAACTGACGCTTTAGCTGTTTTAGCTCCAGGACATCTGCCACCTTCCAGACATCTGCTCTTCAGCTTTCAAAATTTTGTTCCTGGCTGAGCACGGGGGCTCACGCCTATAATCCCAGCACCTGGGATGCTGAGGCGGGTGGATTGTCTGAGCTCCTGGGTTCAAGAACAGCCTGAGTAAGAGCAAGACCTGGTCTCTAAAAAAAATAGCCAGGCATTGTGGCGGGCACCTGTAGTCCCAGCTACTCAAGAGGTTGAGACTAGAGAATTGCTTAAGCCCAAGAGTTTGAGGTTGCTGTGAGCCATGAAGCCACGGCATTCTACCAAGGGTGACAAAGTGAGACTCTGTCTCAAAAAAAAAAAAAATTTGTTCCTGTTGTCGTCTCTGCATTTTCTTCTTGTGCATCTTTTTCTGTTGCTTCAGTGGAGTTTCAAAAGGGAACAAAAATAATGAATGTTCTCAGCCCATTATCTCTAACTAGACATCCTGCTCTCATCTCGGCCTTTCCTTTTTATTCCAATTTCTTGTCTCCCCTCCCTCTTTCTCCCTCCCTTCGTCCTTACAGAAATAGTAGCTGACATTTAAACAATTTTGCAGAGGGATTTCTCTGTATAATGAAATCTTTTTGTAAACAGTTTCTAAAAATGCTCTGTAAACACCGTCTTCAGTAGCTGAAATTATTCCATCCCTTAGTTAAATCCACTCCAGCTGCTAGATTTTGAATACAGTTTATTTTGTTATAATAAATTCAAGCTTAGTAACAACCATAGATGCACAATTGAAATTATGATTTTTTTTTCATGGTTGATAAGGCCTGAGGTTTATAGTGGGGTTGTGTCTAAGAATGATGACAAAGAAGCTGAAAAAGTTAAAATTAGCATCAGTAGGCTTGGCATCTGGGCAATGTAAAAGAAAAAGAAATTAAAGCATTCCTGGGGTGGGGTAACTATGGAACAGATGGATTGGAATCTGGGCCATCAGCTCAGGGAACTGTTTCAAAATTATATGATATGTTTGAGGTCGTGATTTCCTGCCAGAAAGACAGATACGGGGGCTTCAGAGGCAGAGGTATGAGAGCCGGTTGCCAGTTAATGCATCTTACTGGCTCCAGGTATTGTGCTGAGGCTTTTATATGTTCTGTTTCATCTGTCCATTGTAGGAACTCTGTGACACAAGCACTCTCTGTCCCCCATGATCAGACAGCTTGATCAGCTTGCCCAGAGTCATAGAGATGGCCCGTCCTGGAGCTGGACACCCAGTGTAGGGCTCTTTGATGTCAGCACCATGTCGTACCCAGAGAAAGTCCCTCAGGGAGGCTTGGAGAAGGGACGGTGATGGGCGAGCTTCGAAGCTCATTTTATAAGCCTGCTTCCTCGCATTGATCTGAGGAGACCGAACCCAACATAAACGCCAGTGTAGACATGCAGGGCTACAAGAGAAAGGTGGGCGAGTGTGGAGGAGGGACCCTGGCTCGCTGCCCCCAGCACCCTGTGAGACCCTGTGCACGCCACCCACCTCCGGCCTCAGCTGCCTCCTCCCTCTGGGCAGGGCGCTGGAGGGGAGGCTTCTCCCTGCTCTGACATTCTGTGATCTCTTGAGTCTTTGGTTCTTGTCTTATAGGAACAAAAGCGGATCTTAGAGATGGGCGTCACAGGTCCTGAGGGCCATGCCCTGAGCAGACCGGAAGAGGTAAAGACTCCCCCGCTCGGGTGTGACTCTGGCATTTCTGGGTGCTCCACCCCAGTGCTGTTCCAGCTGGGTCTCTCACATTCCCTCTGCAGGGAATCCCAGCCCATCTTGCCTTCCCTGAGAGTCTCAGGGCTGTAGGTCACTCAGAGGAGCCAGAAAGAGGCTCCCCCCAGGCCCCAGGAATTTACTCCAAGGCCCCATGTCTGTGTCCAAACTCCCAAGGGCTTTGTGCCTGAGATAGGACAGTAGAGCCACATGCCTCATTTTCAGTACCCTGGAAACAACTGCTCCTGTCTATTGAGTTCCCAGAACATGAGAATGGATGGTCCCTGGTGGGTGGCAGTGTGTGCGTGTCTGTGTGCATATGTGTGTACATATGTATGTGTGCATGTGTGTATATGTGTGTGTGCATATATGTGTGTGCATATGTATGTGTGCATGTGTGTATATGTGTGTGTATGTGTGTGCATATGTATGTGTGCATGTGTGTATATATATGTGTGTGTATGTGTGTGCATATGTATGTGTGCATGTGTGTATATGTGTGTGTGCATATATGTGTGCGTATGTAAGTGTATGTGTGTGCATGTGTGTGTACATATGTATGTGTGCATGTGCGTGCATATGTAAGTGTGCATATGTGTGTATGTGTGCTTATGTAAGTATATGTGTGTATGTGCATGTGTGTGTGCGTATGTGTGTGCATATGTAAGTGTATGTGTGTGCATATGTAAGTGTGCATGTGTGTGTACATGTGTGTACATATGTAAGTGTGCATATGTGTGTATGTGTGTACATATGTGTGTGTGTGCATATGTGTGTGCGTATGTAAGTGTATGTGTGTGCATGTGTGTGTGTATGTGTGTGCATATGTAAGTGCATATGTGTGTATGTGTGCTTATGTAAGTATATGTGTGTATGTGCATGTGTGTGTGTATGTGTGTATGTGTGTGCATATGTATGTGTGCATATGTGTGTGTGCATATGTGTGTGTGCATATGTGTGTATATGTGTGTGTGCCTATGTAAGTGTGCATGTGTGTGCGCACGTGTCTGTGTGCATGCATGTATGTTTATGTGCATGTCTCTGGGGGGAGGAGAGGGAACTGAAGGAATAGGACAGGTGCTCTAGGAGCCATGCTTTGAGTTGACTCTGTTTGCTGATGTCCTCACCAAATTATGGACTAGTCCCGTGGGCCTCTGCTCAGGCCTCCCTATGCTGACCGCTGGGGGACACCAGACACGTGTGTTCAGGCTGCTGGCTCCCAGGGCCTCTAGATCAGCCCAGTGCATCTCCTGAGCTGTCTGTCCCTGGCCTGTGCTGGGAGCAGAAAGGGATGGGGAGACAGTGCTTACAAACCCTATAGCCCTTGCACATCCAGACGTGTGATCAGTGGCTTCACGCGGGGAGCAGGGTGGGGGCCCTGGCAGGTGTTGGACCCACATCGGTTTTCCTCTTCTCATATAGTAGATTTCCCTTCTGACCACATTTACTTAAGGAAAATTGAAGGACAGTGATTGCAGGAGAGCCGGGAGCCCGGGTGGGTGTCACCTGCACCCTCGCCCCCGTGACCCTTGCATTTGCTGTGTTCAGCTGGAGGCGGAGGCAGTGTTCCGGGCCATCACCATCGCTGGCCGGATCAACTGCCCTGTGTACATCACCAAAGTCATGAGCAAGAGTGCGGCGGACATCATCACCCTGGCCCGGAAGAAAGGTCTGCAGCTGGCCCTGGGCCTCTTGAGGGGTGGCGGGGTCCTGGGAAGGGGGGCATCCAGCAGGCTCCAGCACCCTGAGCTCCAGGTCTCAAAGCACATTCTGAAGGGAGGCTGAGAGGTGGGCAGAACATGGGGTGGGGGTCAGTTTTATGGGCTAGATTTCTGGTGTGCCCGTGCTAGTCCTGTGACCCTGGGTAAGTCAGGGCTATGTTCTGAGCCTCAGTTTCCTCTTTTGTACCTGGGTAACAATCCCTGCTTTGTGGGGCCCAAGGAGAGCATGCGTGTTACAGCTTTGCCAACTTTAAAGCTCTCTCTTTTAAATGGCTTCAGATGGAGCCAGGGCCACCAACAGATAAGACAGAGGAAGAAAGGAGTGGAGAGGGGCTGTCCCCTACACAAGGTTGCTGGCTAGAACCCTCGGGTCCTAATGACCCCAGGACACTGCCCAGGATAACGTCAGCCCTGTTCGCTTTCTTGCATCACGTGAGGCTGATGTGGGAGCCGTGGATCAGAGGAGATGGCCACCTGGAGATAAATACCAGTGACAGCAGCACAAACCCTTCATGGGCATCAGCTTGCCGTGTGTACTGGGCTCACAGCAACCCTGGATAGGAAGTGTGGCTGCCTCTGTGTGAAAGAAATTTTAGTGATATAGTTAATCTTACGTCCAAAATGTTATTTCAACATGTCATCAATATAAAAACCCTTAATAAGATAGTTTGCATGATTTTTTCTGTACTATGTTCAAAATCCAGTGTATGCCTTACACTGCCAGCACAACTCTCTTCAGATTAACCTTAACCTTGGCTTGGTAGCCACCTGAGGCTCTGGGCTGCTTTTTGGGACAGAGCAGCTTTGGACTCCAAATAACTTCAGTGTTTTTAGGGGCAAAATGACGAACAGAGGCTGGAGTAGTGCAGCCCGCCCCACGGTTCGCTCCATTTTAAAGATGAGGACACTAGGGCTCAGAGAGGTCACTGAAATCTAGAAGCAGCAGCAGCCGGGGTTAAGCATGTGGGCTCTGTGCTAACCCGTGTAGTAGCCACTTGCCACATGTTGCTATTTAAGTTAAATAACGGTAACTAAAATCGACACGTTAGTTCCTCAGTGGCACCAGTCACATTTCAAGTGCTCAAGAACTGCATGTGGCCATCAGCTGCCGGCCAGACATCTCAGACCCTGAGCACCCCTGTCACTACAAGGAGAGGTGCTGGACAGCACAGCCCAGTGTGGGACCCCGGAGCTCACACCCAGCTGGCTTCTCCCCCTGGGGAGCAGGGGCTTTTGGCCCAAATCTCCAGTGCAAAGACTTTGTACTTGGAGTCTGGGGAACCCTGCCTAGGGGCTTCTTTTTGGGACAAGCCCATCTGGCTTACTCCTAGGAAAGCTGGTGGGCGCATCGGGAAGTTGGTGCATGGGGAGGCAGCCCTCAGCCCTGGGGTGGGACCACACAGACGTGTGTTCTGCAGCCTCCCAGTGTTCCCCGTGGCCTGAGCCCTGGGACCCCCGGCTTGCTCCAGAATAAGTCTGCCTTTACTGATCTCTTACCTGGCCTCCTGTCACTTCCTCAGTTCCCAGCTGGTGTTTCTGAAATAAAACGCTTGACCTAGATAACTTATTTGAAGATCTGTTTCTGGCAGAACCCAAACTAAGACAGCAAATCACACCTCTGTGCCTCAGTTTCCAAATCTATAAAAAGAGATAAATAAGAACATCCAAATACTAAAAGCAGTAACTGTGGACAAGACTGCTGAGTGGCTCAGCCATTGTCTTCTCACCAAGGGCTTGGCGAGTGCTGAGCACAGGTTGGGGTGGGCCGGTCACTGCAGTGTGGGCAGGGGCCCTGTGAGAAAGGCGGGCTGCACTCTCTCTTTCTGCTAGTTTCACTCCCCCACCTCCAAAAATCTTCCATTTTTGTGCCTCTGATACCATTTGCTTTGTGTTTGCCTCTCCTAGGTCCCCTGGTTTTTGGAGAGCCCATTGCGGCCAGCCTGGGGACTGATGGCACCCATTACTGGAGCAAGAACTGGGCCAAGGCTGCAGCGTTTGTGACCTCCCCTCCTCTGAGCCCTGACCCCACCACGCCGGACTACCTGACCTCCCTGCTGGCCTGGTGAGTGTCATATGGACATGGGGCTGGGGGAGGCAGCTGGGGCTTTTGGGTGCAAAGAATTGACACTGGGAACCAAGTCTGAGGAGGCTTTAGCCAGGTGCTTGGAGAGACAGTGCTCCAGAGGGCTTACAGCAGGCTGTCCGTTGTATCCAATAACTCTTCCACTCCCCTTTCTTGACCACCTCCTGTTTGTTCAGCAGCTGTTTGAGCAGCTACTCTGTGCCAGGCCCTGTGCTGTGCTGGGAAGCACCCAGGATTAGGTATGAGACCAGCTGTACCACTCCGGGCACAGCGCATTGCCTGGAATATCTCTTGCTGGGTGTACATGAAATGGGGGGTACACAGTACCCACCTTGGGGCTGGGCCGGACACATGTAGGCAAAGGAGCTGGAACTGAAGGCTCAAGAAGTGGCTGCTGCTCCCTGCAGAGCTCCTGCTGTGGCCCATGCTCACGGGAGGAGTGCGGCCACCTTAGCCGGTTCCTTCTGTGTATTAGCCCCTGTGAGGTGAGAATACTTAGTGACAGCAAGGTGGCACGGTGAGGCTAACCGGTGGGTGTACAGGCTGCCCTGGGAACAGACGCATACTCAGAACCTACAAGACGCTTGCAGAAGCCTTCACCAAGGAGGTAACATCAGGGCTGGGGCTCGGGCACAAGCAGGAGTTTGCTGGGTGGGCGAGGGTAAGATGGGGCTTCCCATAGAGGGGAAGGGGTGTGCACCCCAGGTGGTACAGAACCCCTGACTTGCATATCCTAGGCACTCACCATCTGCGGCTGAGGTCCCCGGACAGCTCACATTTCCTGAGTCCAAAAGGAACTCCTGCTCCCCCCTCCCCTGCAAAGTGGCCACCAGTCTTGTCCTTCTCAGGAAATGGCAGGAATGTGGGCCAGAGGTCCTGGAATCTCACCGCTTCTCACCTCCTTTGCCGTGACCATCCTGGCTCCAGCCACTGTCATTTCTGGGTCCCCAGCAGTCCTTTCTCTTGCCACACACCTCCTCCCACATCACAATCGCACTTGACAGGTGCCCAGACAGTTTAGAACCTAAATTAGACCAAGCCACCCATCTGCTGGGCAACTTCAGTGATTTCCCCTCTCAGGGTGAAACCCAAGTCCTCACAGTGACGTGCAGAGCAAAACACGAGTCCATCCTTACTTCTTAACTAGCTCCTTCATCCTCAGCCGCTGAGGACTCTGAACACCAGCAGGATCACGCCTCCGGGCCTGTGCACCCCTTGCGCCCCCCCAGCACTCTCCCTTCTTAGATCCCACTCGGTTTACCCCTTCACTGTATGTCACAAAGCAAGTAACATGAGCTGACATTGTCTTCTCAGTGGAAGGCACTTGGTGGAAGGGCTTGCTAGGGCTCTGTGCTGTGTTTGCAGAACAAAACAGTAATACTGGCCCAGCGCTTTGTCTCACGCCTGTAATTCCAGCAAGCTGAGAGGCTGAGGCAGGTGGGTTGCTTGAACTACAGATTTTCACTGGAAGGCTTTTTCAGGGAGCCGTTTTCTGATCATCCTCTTTAACGAGGTGGCCTTAGCCCTTCCCCAGCACAGCATCGCACATGCTGCCTGCTGATGCAGCCTGACACTTGCTGTCACAACACACCTGGGTCTCATCCACTCCTGCCTACGGCCCGGTTCCCCATCTCTCCCCAGACACCAGCTAATGAAGGCAGGGGCTTTGCCTTTTCCTGTTCTTAGACTCATCCCCATCACCTTGTCACCTTAAATCCTACCAGGCACATAGGAAAGTGCGACACATTCTTGTTGATTAAGTGAGTGACTGTAAACTCTAAATATTCCGTGTACCTAGGTGATTCCTAACTCCTGCTGGGCCCCTGAATTGGAGGATAGCCCCAGCCTGCATTTATAATCGCAAAGTAATGGTCCACTCATTCCATTCACTCGGTGCTTTCAAAACACTTAATGATTAAAGGCCAAACCACAATGAACTTGAGCCACTTTGCTGTTATTAATGGGGCAGGTGTGTGTGTTTGTTTTGAGACAGAGTCTTGCTCTCTTGCCCTTGCTAGAGGGCCATGGCTTCAGCCTCGCTCACAGCAATGTCAAATTCCTGGGCTCAAGAGATCCTCCTGCCTCAGCCTCCTGAGTAGCTGTACCTGCCACCACATCCAGCTAATTTTTCTATCTTTAGCAGAGTCAGGGTCTTACTCTTGCTCAGGCTGGTCTCGAACTCCTGAGTTCAAGCAACCCACCTGCCTCAACCTCTCAGCTTGCTGGGATTATAGGCGTGAAACACAGCACTGGGCCAGTATTACTGTTTTGTTCTGCGAACACAGCACAGAGCCGTAGCAAGCCCTTCCACCAAGTGCCTTCCACTGAGAAGGCAATGTCATCTCATGTTACTTGCTTTGTGACAAGCAGTGACGAGGCCAGGATCGCAAACAGGGCATCCCTGACTTGTGACACATAGACATGAGCTAGAGCGTTTCTTCTTACCCACTGGCTTACTTGTAAATTTATTCATTAATTGATTCATTGGAAGTAATACATTTTTTCCTTTCCTTTTAAAAAGGTTGACATGAAGTTCAACACACAATCACTTTAATTTAATTTATTTATTTAGTGGGTTATCTGTGTTCATGTGGTCAACTTTATTTTATTTTTACTTATATTTTTGGAGGTAGAGTCTCACTCTGTCACCCTCAGTAGAGTGCCGTGGTGTCACGGCTCACAGCAACTTCAAACTCTTGGGCTTAAGTGACACTCTTGTCTCAGCCTCCTGAGTAGGCTATTTGGCAACACTCAGCTGTTTTTTAGAGATGGGGTCTCCCTCTTGCTCAGGCTGGTCTCGAACTCATGAGCTCAAGCAATCCACCTGCCTCAGCCTCCCTGAGTGTTGGAATTACAGGCGTGAACCACCACGCCCGGCCGTGACAATCAATTTTAAAGAGAAGAGGTGAGATGGAGAGGAGAGAGGGCAGGAGGCCTGCATTTTTGGAGTCACTGGGTGAATCCCTGAGTTAGTTCATTTGATCGGCCTGCAGTCCATGTGGAACACCTTCCTCTGTGCCTGGCAGGGGTGGCAGAGCCAGGGCTTAAAAACAGGCCTGTCAGATTTGCAAAGCAAAATCATGTCCCAGCAGGGCTGCCCCCGGGGTCTGTGGGGTGCATGGGAGCAGAGTGGCCCTTCCCCAGCATCCTCTGCTCCCAGGGCATTTCTCAGCACAAAGCGTGTGCCTGCACTGTCCTCAGGCACCTGAAGCCTCCGAACCCAGCATGGCAGATGCACACAGATGTGCTCACAGACTCCAGATTTTAGGGTAGGGGTATCCTCCGCATATCTGGTGGATCCCGTCTCTTCCAGACAGGGAAGTAGAGGCCACCTCAGGGTGCTTCCCCAGCCCAGCCCAGAGCCCGCACTACATGGCAGCCCGCCTGCTGACTCCCAGCCGAGGGCTTTTCCAAGACATCAAAGGCCATAGGGACGTCTAGTGCCGCTTGCTAATGCTGACATTATGTCCAGAATCCTCTTCCCAAAGCCTTCTGGGGTCTTAGGCTCAATGGCCTAAGTTTCCCCTTCAAAGCGAGCTCAGGTCTGAACTTCACCTTGTTTTTGTCTTTGCCAGTGGGGACCTGCAGGTCACAGGCAGCGGCCACTGTCCCTACAGCACAGCCCAGAAGGCAGTGGGCAAGGACAACTTCACTCTGATCCCCGAGGGCGTCAACGGGATAGAGGAGCGGATGACTGTCGTCTGGGACAAGGCGGTGGTAAGGTGTCACTGTTTCTCCTCTCGGGCTCACTAGAGCCCACACTTCACACACTCTGGGTTCTCAGATCTCCCTGACTCCCTTAGAGGCAGCAGCAGAGGCCCCAGGAGGGCCATAAAGGGACGTGTGACTCCTGAGAGAGCAGGGTGTGTCCTGGAGGGTCCCCTGCGCTCACAGATGCCGCAGTTTCCCTTTATGCTTTAAGAATGAAAACTGTTTTTTTTTTTTTAATTAAATCATAGCTGTGTACACTGGTGCCATCAAGGGGCACAATGTGCTGGTTTCATATACAATCTGAAATGTTTTCATCAAACTGCTCAGCATAGCCCTCATGGCATTTTCCTAGTTATTGTATGAAGACCTTTGTATTCTGCATTTAGTAAGTTCCACCTGTACCCCTCTAAGATGCACCATAGGCGTGGCCCCACCAACTACCCTCCCTCCACCCCAACCTCCCCCCTCCCCTTCCTTCCCATATTCTTGTGCTATAGTTGGGTTATAGCCTTTATATGAAACCTTTAAATTAGTTTCATAGTAGGGCTGAGTACATTGGATATTTTTCTTCCATTCTTGAGATGTTTTGCTAAGAAGAATATATTCCAGCTCCATCCATGTAAACACAAAAGAGGTAAAGTCTCCATATTTCTTTAAGGCTGCCTAATATTCCATTGTATACATGTACCACAATTTATTAATCCATTCATGGATTGATGGGCACTTGGGCTTCTTCCATGACTTAGCAATTATGAATTGGGCTGCAATAAACATTCTGGTACAGATGTCTTTGTTGTAGTGTGATTTTTGGTCTTCTGGGTATATACCTAGTAAAGGAATTATAGGGTCGAATGGAAGGTTTATTTTTAGATCTCTAAGTACTCTCCAAACATCCTTCCAAAAGGAA
>CAUYRH010022498.1:0-26229 GCA_963574655.1 Perodicticus potto | reverse complement strand
AAACGACGGCTGCAACCAAAAAATGGCCAGGCGTTGTGGCGGGCGCCTGTAGTCCCAGCTACTTGGGAGGCAGAGGCAAGTGACTCGCTTGAGCCCAGGAATTGGAGGTTGCTGTGAGCTGTGATGCCACAGCACTCTATCTGGGGTGACAGCTTGAGGCTCTGTCTCAACAAAAAAAAATAATAATGTGATGGAGAGAATGGAAGGTCAGCAAAGTTCTCAGTCGTGAAATACTGTCTCATGCACGTGGGCAGGCTGCGTCTTTGATCCCTGCCCATAAATTACAGAATTCAGTATATTGAGTCTACAGGTGGCACATGAATGTGTTCTCATGATAAAGAAATCATGGTAAGGATTTTGAGTATGGATGTTTTAGAGTGAATTAGTGTTCCTTCACTCTCTTAGCAGTTCTCTCTTCCTTAAAGATTGTTTTGCTCCTTCTTTCTGCATTTGAAACTTTCCGTTTTTTTTTCTAAAAATTTATGAATATACACACATACATAATTTTATAACATAAAATGGGCTGTGAGAGACATGCATTTTTCCATTTATTTACTAGATTTACTGGCAGTTTCTTCATACTCCAGTATATGGACCTTTTTATTTTTAATGGCTGCCTAATAAACCATAAGTACATACTTATAATTTGCAAAATTCTTCTCCTGCTGATTTATATATTATTTGATTCTAATTATTTAAACAGATAAAATGTTAATTTGTTTCCTTTGGACAAACATATTCCTCGACAACCTTTTTTAATGATTTTCTGGAAGTGGAATTTTTCTTATACTACCAATCTTTCCTCTCTAATGGTTTCCCACGTAAACTTATATTAAGAAATGAGTGTGCTGGATTCCTGAACCATCAAGGCATATCATTGATCCCATTAGATATTTTGACATTTTGATCTGTGAAAGTGATGGAACATTGTTTTAAGTTGTATTTACTAGTTATATTTAATATATTTTCATTTATTAGTCATTTTTCCTCTCATAGTGGTATTTGTTTTATTTTACTCCAAACTCATCCTCTGTATGTATTCTTTTGTCTAGGAAACAATTCAGTTTCTAGCATAATAAAGTATGGCTATTGCTAATTTTTTTTCAATTGCATATGAGCAATATTTAACATCCATTTTCTAAATAAAATAATTAAAAATGTATATACCAAATTACCCCTTCTCTTTGCTAGAACAATCATATTTGTATGGAAAAGTGATCAACTACATCTGAGCCAAAATGTTCTATCTTGTTGAATAGCAAATAATACGGGGGAGGGGAAGTATAAAAAAGGATTCAGGTGCTTTTGTTAAGCTTCGGCCACAGAGACAAGAGAAGTCAGCCAGCTGCTTTTACAATAGCAGTGTGACAGTGGAAAACTGAAAACAAAAATGCAGGGACAATAAAAGAAAGATATTCTCTCCTTGGCACTCTTGAAATCAAACTCTGTTCTATAAACTATCTGAACAGCTTGCTATTACCAGCTACACCCGTCTAAATCCATCACTATCATGGCAAAACTGTGTCCTTTGGAATTTTTGAAGTGCTAGTTTTATGCTCTAGGTAAAGGGCTTAGACAAATTTTTACATCACACTAAAGTTACTGCTAACTCAAAATATGAATAGTTGGTGTATTCTTAAGGCAATGCAATCTATTCATAATTTTCTATCAACTATCTTGTTCTTTGTTGGTGACATAGCAAGCATAACAGTCTACAGAGAGAAAATTTATAATGCTGAAAATAGCATGAACATTATTACATGAATACTACTCAAAAGCAATTTTTGAAAAAAAGAAGAAATTTAAGAAAATTCTCAAATATATAGAATACAATGCTAATGATGACTTGAAAAATATGATACCATGTGTTTTAAAAGCAAAAAACTTGACAAGCACATTGTATACCCCACAAAACAAGTCATAATTCTCAGAAATTGACCTAAATTGTTTTAGATTCTGAAATCTTGGGCAGCTCAAATGTAATAAACGCTGTAACATAAGAAAGACGGCAACAGTACAACAGAGGGGCTGTAGGTCTGCAGTAAAAGTGACAAAGTCCTGGAAATATAATTTCCCTGTGACTTTAGCACATAGTTGGGATCCAGTAAAGGGGGTGGCGTGGGGAAATGAAGGAAAAACGTGTTTAAGCTTCTACAGAGAAGAGGGGAGGAAGGCGATCAGCTCTAGAACTTGATGAAGGTTTATAAACTCAAAAAAGTATGTTGTAAACTTATGAACGTTCATTAGAAGATTATAAATAGTATTCATAACCTTTGAATCATTAGTGATAAAAAATAGTATAAAGATAAATTGGTCAGTTTTTAAAATGTTGAACAGAAGCACAAAGAAAAAACAAGAAAGTGTGATAAATATAAAAAAGAAATGTGAGGAATAAATGCAAATTGTCAGCCATTACCACACACCTGAATACATAAAATAAATAATCTGAATTTTTCTGTCTGAGTAAGTAGCTCTATGCTGTTTAATAGGAGCTGTGCTCAGCAAAATGGCAAATAAAAGTTGAAAACAAAAGGACAAAAATAAGCAAGGCAAGTACTAAATTAAAGAGAGCACTTTTATCAATCTCAAATATCAAATTGTTGGGGGAAATTCTCAGTTCCCACCCCAGGCCTACCAAAACAGATGTTATGGGGTTGAGACCCAGTAACCTACATTTTAATAAACTCTCCAGGGGATTGTGATGCCCGTTCAGCTTAAGCAACCACTATTTTTTTTATTTCTTGGATCCCAGATTTCACCTCTTCATATTGCTATGGGATTAAAGCAAAGATAGTCCAATCACAGAAGATTTCTTTAAAGTGGAAATTGATCCTTCATCCTAATAAAACACTAAAAACTCAGAGTAGCTTTTCCATAGAGCCCTTAAGTATCCACAGTGCAGTGGACACTGACCAGTAGAGTCCCTGTGCAGTCCCCCTGCTTGGTTTCAAGCCACACTTTTCTTACTGACTTTCATGAACCTGAGCAAGGGAACAACCTAACAACCGGTATCTTTCAATTTCCTCATAACCAAATACTAAAAACTAAAAGTATCTGTATGAATGTTGGGAGGAGTAAATTTGGTAATTCATTTAAAATACTTAGCCCAATTCCTGGTACATGGTAAATATCCCATACATGTTCCTTGGTATTATTTGGACAGTCAATATTTATCTCACACAAAAAATAAATTCCATATACTTAAATCTATATATAATTATAGGATTATATTCCAGGTAGATTATAGACCTTCCTAAAAAAGAAGGAACTCATCAAGGAAAAGACTGAGCAATTTCCTTATGTAGAAATTTAAATTTTCTCAACACAGAGACACAAAGTTTTAACAAATACCATGTGGAGAGAAAACTAATTCAATAGAACAAAAGAGACTTTTATAAAAATGTAATACAAATGGCCAAAAAAGAAACGAAATTATGCTAAATGTCACTAGTGGTATAGTTTAAAACAATGGGCTACCAGTTTTCACAAATCAGATTGGCAAAGTATTTTAAAAGATCCATAATGTGCATTATTGAGGAAACCTTTTTAGAGGAAAGGTTTGTAGTATGGGTGAAATTTCACTTCCAGGATTCCATTTTTTTTTTTTAAACTGTCAATGATAATGAAGGTGATTTATCCAAGGAAGACAGAATTACCTTTCTTCCTGCAATTCTGGTTTATTAAAATGAGTAAGTTTATAGTGTTATTTGGACACAGAAAAGAGCATGAGAAAATAAGTATGTACAGAACAGTTGTGTGGCTGATCCCACCTTTTAAAATTTCAACTACCTAGAAATAGAGTTACCTCCAGTTTACCACATTTAAGTATTTGGACATTTGAAGTACTATTTCAAGTCTGTGTCTATGACTGAGCAAGAAGTGGGATGGACACTCATATATGAGTAGCAATTAAACATAAAACCACAAGACTTTAGCTTAACTACTTGGGGTAAATCAACAGCGGTTCATGAGGCCACCATCTTGTTTAGATCCTGAGCAGTCGTCTTCTTCTTCTTCCACCAAAAGGTAACATTGGTTGACTAATATTCATGAGAACCTGAGCCATTAAGGGTCAGGAGACAACATTAAAAACTTAACATAAACAAAACAAAACAAAGCTGATTTTGGCAAGAACAAACTCTTTAGAATCCAGCTAACAATAGGGACTGAAAATGAACAGAGAAAATTTCCAAAATTTTGGAAGAGAAAACTATCGCAGGCATTAAATGAACCCCAAATACAGCCTTTTCCTCCCATTTATCTTCCTACTAACTATGAGGTTATGGCTTCAAGAAAGTTTTCCAGTTACTTGATGAAGGCCTGGTCTGACCCCAAGTAAGCACCTAATGTGTTTGGCACATCACAGTTAGCTTTGTGACGTGTTGCTCTTCAGAATACAGTCCTTCTTGGCTGAGTTGAGTTCAAATTCTCTTCAATATTAACTGCTGTTCTGGAACTTCAGCTCAAGAGAATGGCTTCCTATCCCA
The DNA here is from genome assembly GCA_963574655.1 of Perodicticus potto. NCBI lineage: Eukaryota > Metazoa > Chordata > Mammalia > Primates > Lorisidae > Perodicticus > Perodicticus potto. The sequence goes on along the minus strand of CAUYRH010022498.1, from coordinate 21,742 downwards.
TAGGAAATATACAGGTCATGCCCATTTGCAATTCTAGTTATTGGGGCTAGCAATTTCTGAGAATGAAGAGCGCTCCAGATCTGTGAATCATTAAATGTTTTTTCCCCCATGGAGATCTGTTGCTTATGAAAACAGATTTACATTTTAAATTATAAATTTGGATTCTCAATTTGATTCTAGTTTCTTGAAGTTAATCTGAAAAGAAAAAAAGAACAATACGCTTAGCTGTCCACTGGAAATTTCATGAGCTTTAAAGGCAATGGTGTTTGACTGACTTGTTAATTTAGAGAAATTGGAGGCAATCATTTATAAGCTTTTTCGAGTAATCTAATGAAAGGCCAGAAATCAGAAGTTCCAGGAGCTCTGTTCAGTGTGATTACGGCTGTCATTAAGGCAGGGATTTCATTTCTGTTAACATGGCTACTATTGCTTTTGGCCTGTGGAAGCAATCACAGTGTTACCCTGTGACTTGACTTGTTAGTTCCTGGCAGTAATTACGTCATTGTCTATATGCATGTATCTTTTTCCTTTAGGGTAAGGCTTTTATTTATTTATTTATATTTTTGAGACAAAACGTCACTATGTTGCCCTCAGTAGAGTGCCATGGTGTCACAGCTCACAGCAACCTCAAACTCTTGGGCTTAAGCGATTCTCTTGCCTCAGCCTCCCAAGTAGCTGGGACTCCAGGCTCCCTCCACAACACCTGACTATTTTTTTGTCGCAGTTGTCATTGTTGTTTAGCTGGACCAGGCTGGGTTCGAACTCACCAGCCTGGATGTATGTGGCCAGCGACCTACCCACTGAGCTACAGGCACTGCCCTAGGGCAGGGCTTTTGAAAATATAAACCTCTGACTAAACAGATTTAGGAATTCTGTGGATTTGGACTGTATTTTCTTTATATTTTTAAGTTATTTAAAACCTAAAAAATATCGCATCTACTTTATATTCTCTTCAAAAATGTTCTTTTCCTGAGATGGAGGAGAGGGAAGGGGGGGATGTGTGTGCTGCCACATAATGGGCACAATGTCAGGGCATACGGCGCACCTCTCAGGGACACAATTACAAGAAGGACTCTACGTAACAAATGAAAACATCGTTACCTAATTGTTTGTGTTCTCTATTAACCTAAAATAAAAAATACATATATATTTTCAAATTATTCTTTTGCCTGGTAAAATTAGTCGATGATGCTACATGTGTGCTTTTAGGACCACTTAGAACAAGGACACTAAAGCCACAAGATTCTGTCTAGCTTCTAATGCCTGACATACTTTTCTAATTCTTATTGGCTGCAATAAAAAAAAAGAAACATTATAATTTATATGAACTTCATTGTATGAAGCATAGAAAATTGATTCTGTATAGGAAGAAAAGTTTATCATGAAACAATTTTACTGAAGACTTAATATAATGGGCCCTCATACATTGGATGAACAGTGACCTCATCCCTGCAACATACGCATTGTCAGAGTCCATAAAATAATACAAACATCATCTTTCAACAGTATTTAAGGTTGTAGCGCCTACGCTTACAACTAAATAGAAGAGGAGCCTGGGGAAGCCAAGAATATATAGCCTAAGGATAACTTTTATGATAGTCCAGTGTAATCTATGAGGAAAATCTATAAATCTATATTGTTCAGGCAAAACATAAACAATCCAGAAGAAATAATAGGCCTTCTATCCTTAAAACTATGCTCTGTAAATACTCCTTCTCTACACCAGTCTCCAGATGTGCTGGACAACCAAAAGTTTGAGATTATATTGTGTTCATTGTGCACATTTAACACATTAAGAAGTTTAGTTAGCCAGATTTCTCCTTGAAGTAAGAATCCTCATGTTGCACAGAAGCTCTTCTGCTTTTATAACTGACCTGAGGACCTGCTAAGCCAACTTAAAACTCCTTGCTGGATTCAATGAAATTAACATTTTTGTGAGTTGTGAAAAGTAGGTTATGCATTAAGACAGAATGTTCTTCAGGGTTCAGCACCAAATGGGACTAGAAAGGCATTTTAAAATGTTAATCCTTTTACTGTGTCAAAACACCATGAAATACTTCCATAAAAAGTTCAGTTGTAAAACAAAATTTCGCATATGACAAACGCAACACCAGTTTGCAGGTTGAGTAATGACACCAATGTGGTAAACATCACGTTTATTTTTCATTAAGCCCTTTGGTTTCTTGACTTTTTAGCACATCATTAAAATTTAAATCCCATAAAGAATAATGTATTATACTACATTAACTATGTTAATTAGCAAAATTTCATAGAATATAATGATGTGAACATTTAAAATACAGGCATTGGAAAGTATTTAGGGTTATTCATGTATTTATTCATTTACCAGCTATATTATGAGTAACTAACATACTGACAATTTATTCTAATGGAGAGGATCACATCAAACAAGACCCAAAACGCACAAACACATCTATTCAAACATTGGTAGATATATTTCATTGTTTAAAGGCAAATCATTGGATGGAAAGTGACCACAAGCAATATTTAGGTAAAACAGAGTCAAGAAATTCCTTACAGAGCAAGGATGTCAGTGAAAAGTGAGAAAAAAAATCACCTGGTCTTTGGGAGAATGCAGAGAGAATGGCGACCAAAGATCCCATTCTTGGGAAGGGAAAACACCTCCAGAAAAGGGGAAAAACAGAGAAATAAGCTGAGCAAGGCAGAATAAAAACAGTTTAGCTAGTGTACTTTTAAACTAGCAGTTAAATTACTTGTTTAAGAGGTTTCTGCCTTTACTAGAAGCCTGGCCTGTAAGGGATACAGCTTACAAATACCTCTGCTAGGTCTGTAGACACTCTGACGAACAATGGCTACAGCAAAAGCTGCATGCAATGCTTGGGCAGGACCATTAACCAGGCCGCCCCTTGCCCAGGCAACAGTCAAAGCAAATACCCACTGTGGAGATTTGTATAATGGCCAGGGCAGAGATCAAGGGAACAGCTCAAGCCCTGAGATATGAGCAAGAGGGCTTGTATCCTAACCACAGAGGAAAACGTTCCAGGTGGAGATAAAGGGAAAATTCCTCTTCTCCACCAGTTCTTCAGAGCAGAACTGATGCCACCACATCTATTCCACAGAGAAACTGGAGGGGTCTAACCTCCCCCAAGGGATCTGTGTGGGTGACCATAGTCAGGAGGCTGCCCCACGCAAGGCTCAGGTTCCGGATTTCTCAAGGCTGCTCAGATCCTTGAAGTCAATGATTATAGATAGAATAAGAACTAACATGCTTACTCAGAGAAGCCGGTGAGTTTTCTACTCCCTTCCTCAGCTTACCCTCTCAGCTAAATGAGAAAATAGCCTTCAATAAAAGCTGTGTAGAACACACACTCGGGGCCACTCGCGGAAGCCCCACAGGCTAGTGGAGGTCCCCTGTGTCCCACCTTGAAAATTCTATTCTATGTGTCCTGTCTTTTTATTTCTTGCCATTTTTAACTTTATTTTTCTTCAGTCCATAGCTGCCAATTCCACAGGTCTTTATAGGCCCTACCCCAGGGTGGGACCCCAGCAAATTGTGAAATGGGAAGTAACATTTTTCAAACATGATATAGTTTTATTTTTTATGTACATATTTTGTAGTATGGAATGACAGAGGAAATGCAATTTTAATCCTACCTTAGCTGGGAAGATATGATTGGCAAACAAGAAAGAGAAAAAGGAAGTGGTTAGTCCATGTTGACTAAAGACCACTAAAAAGTGACTTCAATTTTAGGAGGATTTATGACAAGAATAAATGAAGATAATCTTTGTTTTCTGTTTCAATCAAACATAGTCCATGTCGGATTTAAACATTTTCTTTCTATGAGCCCAGATGGATGAATGAAATGGATAATTATACCAAAGAGGAAACCAGGCACTTCTTTCCTTTTGAATTTCCTGTTCAGAAGGGCAACTTGTTCTTTTTGTAGTATTAGCGATGACATTTAGTTCTTATCCGGTATCTACAAAATGAAACTGTAACTGTGCACATACATATGTGCTAACTGCAGTATTCATATTTCAATTAAGAAATAAAAGGTTGCACATATTTAAAAGTCTATTTGGTATTTTTGGAATACTTTTTTTTTTATTCATTTTTTTTCCCCCCGCTCATCCACAGAACTTGATTCAGTTGCTCACCCTGGTGACACTGAAATATAAGAAAGCAATTAAACAACTATGAGTTTGGAATTTTAAATAACTTTGAAACAATTAGTTCATTTTCTTTTAGAACTATTTCTAATTACTTTTTTAGAATATAAGTAATTGTCTTTACTTTCTCTCTCTCACTTCCTAGAGTCAACTAGAGAAATCAGGCCTTATAGGTATTATGTATGTATTATTCTTACTAGAACTTAAAGCTATGAAATAAGGCTTTGAATTAAATTTCACCATACAGCTTCCTTCTGTTGGTGATACTGTTGCCATGTTCCACAGGGTGAAAGGTGACCACACGTAACAAGTACAGTTTGCCATGGTCAAAGTCTGTCAGTGACCTCCATCACTTGTCTGACTGAGGCAATCCGAGCTCTTATCTCCACTCAGCCTCATTGCCTCATTCTGTCTCCTTCCTCCCTAAGCCCCTTATTGTTCCTCAATAATGGCACACACATTTCGGTCTCAGGACCTTTCCCTTACTCTTCCCTTTGTTTTCCTTAGATATCTGCCTGGGTTGGCCCTCAATTTCATTTAGGTCCCGCCTCAAATATCACCTTTGGCAAAGAGACCTTTCCTCACCATTCTATATAAAAATAATTCTTTCTCCCGTTCCCGGCCTTCTCTGGTCACTTTCTCTTCTCTTACTTTGTTTTACTTTTTATAGTCATCACACAATACACTGTGCATTTATTTTATGTTTGTTTATTGTTTTCTTCTCTCTACTTCAATGTAAGTTCTGCAAAAGAAGGAACTTTATTTTGTTCATGGCTATATACCTGGCAACTAGAATAGTGTCTGATACATAATAGGCATGTGGTAATACTGGTTTGAATTCATCCATGAATCGAAAATAAGCAAACTAAAATTGGCACCATGTCTGTGATGACATAGTGACCTATTATAACTTAAAGGCTTTGATGTTTGTCTATGAAATGGTTGATTCTAATGCACTAACATTACCCAGTGAGGTGTCCATTAAATGCACCTTTTAAAAGATAAAAGTGTTAAAATGCCATGTATGAAACCTGTCCATATAAATTAACTCTGAAAAGTAATTTCAAAGTCTGATTTATATTAATTCCTAAATTAACATTGGGAAACATAGGAAAGTAAAAGAATAATATTAAATAGGAAAGACATCATAAAGGAGGTGGCATTGAAGCAAACAGCTGAGAAGGAATCAAGCTGTCAGGGGCATTGATGACAAATGACCGAGGCAAAGAGAACAATGGGGAAAGATTCCGAGAGGGAAGAGCCTCTGCTTATTCAAGAAAATAAAGGACCAGCTGAATGGAATGAAAGCCACTGCCACAAGATACGTGTTGGAGGGACAGGCCAAGACCACATTACTTGGGCTTTGTGGGTCACTGAGGAATATCGTTGTTGGGCACTAAAAGCAAAACACTAGACTGTGCTAAACTTGGGACAGTGATTCATGTGATATATATTTTCAAATGGTATTCTGTACTTTCAAATCCTGGCCAGATGTAGAAGATGCACTTTTTCCTATTCCTCTTGCTAAATTCAGCTAAAACCCCAGATGTTATATATAAAACAAAAAATGAATATTCGGAAAGCTGGAGCTATGAGGGTAGACTGGTAGGCACCTCAGCCCCGAGGGACACTGCAGCAGGGAGTTCCCTGGGGTTTCTTTTTGCCTTATACATCCCAGTTCGGGTGCTGGAAAAGCCAAACACCCTGGAAATACCAAGAAGCACAGACCCCCTGATCCCAAAACGGCTCTTAATAAAAAGTGAAAACCAAAGGCACTGTGGTTGTCCTATGGAGAGTACATTATTTGAATGTGAAACTGGGGCAGAAGGTGCTGCAGTAGTCCAGGTAAGAGAGAGACTAGACTTAATGTGAATGACCACTGTGGACAGGGCTGGAGAGGTGATCACCTGTGGGGGGGAGTTTGGAGGAAGAGCCACTTGACCTGTTCTTTGCCTACACATGGGCAGGGGGGAGGGTCGGATTCTCCTAGGAATCACTCACAAACTGGAAAAGTTTGAGTGAGGCATTATCAATTTCAGTGACGTAAGATAGGAGAACTAAAACAAAACTGTTCTGTCTTCCAAGGTTGACAGAACAGAGCATCTGTGAAGAGAGCATGAATGGGGTCCAGTCTAGTCACAGCAAAGATAAAAAGAACAGTAGCCCAGGCTCACCAGGTAGCCTTATATTTCATATCAAAGTGAATAGAAGATCCAAAGCAGTCTAAATTAAAAGGAATTTGAGTTAACTTGAGATTCAAAGAAGAGCCCATTCTTCTATTGGCTCTGTTAAAGAACACAGAATGGCAAGCAAAGTCTTCAATTAAAACTGTACAATTAACTGGCCAAGAGAAATGAATACTAAACAAAATATAGTAAAACAAATTAAAAAAGGAAATATTTTCTTGGAAGGCATTGTCTGTATTTTTGATTGGAGATAAAACATCTAGAATATATTGACTCTTGCATCTTGAAAGTAATGAAAAAAAGGTAAAGATTTCTGAATAACAATACAATGAACATGAAGAGTTGAAATTACTTGATGTTTTAATTCATATTAAATAAACATGACTAGAACAAAACTAGATAATTTTCTTATACTTTTAACAATGCAGTTAACTTGGATTATGTATTAAAACATACCCAAACCCCAAATGACAATTCTGAGACTTAATGCATTTGCAAATGTGTCCGTCCACCTGCTCACCACCCTGATGTGACATAGATATTAACTTGATACTTGGACTCTTTTCTGATAATCCAGTATTTATTGTTACTTGCTTAGGCCTTATATTGCCTATCAAAGTGAATAGAAGATCCATTAATGCAGTCTAAATTAAGAGGAATTTGAGTTAATTTGAGATTCAAAGAAGGGGTGGGGGGAAAGGATCCAGTCTGGCCCAACAAAGCAATGAACCAAACCCACACGCCTTTTAATGGGCAGAGCACTGCTCTTTGCCCACTGATTACTTGGAAAACAGTAGACAGGACTGAGAGTTGCTAAGAAAATTCCACTTTCACCCTGCCTTTTCATACAACTTTCTAGTTGTATGAAGTTAGCTGTTAGTCGCCATAACAATGAAGAGAGTAAATTTATTTTTCAGAATTTTAAATAATTAGCCTAATCCAACTGAGGTTGTACCCCGGGAAAACATAAAAAGGATAAAGTATGCCTATTAGAAGCTTTCTAAGGTTGTTTACCTGTCTCCTCAGGGAACAAACACTTTGGGATTTTTAAGGCAGAGAGTCTGATGAGTCGCAAAAGATGATATTTGAAATCAGGTAACAGTTACTCTAAATCTTTAATGGCCAGAGTTCATCAAGACAAATTTGTTCTTTTTATTTGACGTTTTGATTCATCCGCCAAATATACAAATGACCAGGTCAGTTTCAAAGTTACCCTTTGGGAGAATCCTTTTAAAGACTAACTTTCAAAACACCACAGTTATGATCATTAGTAAGGAAAGCCAGTAGTTGCTCCAGATAATAAAGGATCTTATCTAATCTGGCTCTAAAATAATGCTCGGGGAAGTAAAGGGAAAAAAATCAACAAAACGCACGGAAATAAATTACAATTAAAGCTTGTAATTGTGAAATAAGATAGGAGAGCTAAAACAAAAGCCTTTTGTACTAACTGAGTCTGACCTGAATTACAAGTAGAATGTAACTAAAGGGCAAAGCGACACAGGCAGAGCGGGTGATCCAGACACTCCCGAAAAAACTCGGTTAAAAGAGAGAGTTGGAAAGGGAGAGATTTGGAAGAGAATCCGGGGGCTTTGTGAACTAGACTGAAGCTTTTTGATGATATCCTGTAAACTATAGGGGATCTCTGTATGGTTGGATTTAAAAAAAAAAAAACTAGTAGAAGATTTACATTCTTTTTTCCACTTTATTAAATCATAACTGTGTGCATTAATGCATTTATGGGGTACAGTGTGCTGATTTGATATATAATGTGGATTGCTTACATCTAACTCATTAACATAACCATCTCCTCACTTACTTATTTCTTGTGGTAAGACATTTATACTCTATTCTTAATAGTTTTGAAATGTATCTGTCTAAGATTTATGTTCTTGAGAGACCACTATGACTCTGGTGGACAGATTAAAGGGCCAGGAAGCCAGTTAGATATTAGCACTTCTAAGAGAAAAGTGACAAAGTGCTGGTAACCCTGCTAGTAGTGAGAGTCGAGAAAAGGAGGTCTAGATAACATTTGTTCATGGCTAGAGAGGAATTTGTTGAAAGATTGTACCACTCACTAAGGCGGAGAAACAGCTTGGTGTGATAAGATTGCTGAAGAATTACTGTTAGCATTATGATCACACTCATTCTAGGGATAATTTGAATCTGGGGTTTCTGCATAAAAATCTCTGAGGGTTAAAACACTTTCAATCGTGCTTCTCTTTTTCCAACCAGTGACATTATTTTCTCCAAGGCAAACCGTTGTTGATTGGCCAGGCATTAAAAAGAACAAAGAGCCATTGATAATGCCATTATGCAGTTTCCTCTATGTACACACCTCTGTTAAAGTCTTAAAGTATTTTTGCTAAAGAATCTTGGTGTCTGGGAGGGCCTGTGTACAGATTATTAAATGATGAATATTTTTAAGAATTCCTTTTAATCAAAACACTTAGTTTTGCATTTTAATCATTTGATATCTTCCTTTTAATATTCTTTAAATTCCGTATGAAATACTTCAATTGTAAGATGTACTATGGAATATTAATTATCATCAGATCCTCTTTAAGTTAGATTGTTTCTATTCAAAAAAAAAAAATAGTGAAAAAAATTCAAAGCAGGCTCAGCGCCTGTAGCTCAATGGGCTAAGGCGCCAGCCACTTACACCTGAGCTGGCAGGTTTGAATCCAGCCCGGGCCCACCAAACAACGATGGCTGCAACCAAAAAAAATGGCCAGGCATTGTGGTAGGTGCCTGTAGTCCCAGCTACTTGGGAGACAGAGGCAGGAGACTGGCTTGAGCCCAGGAAATGGAGGTTGCTGTGAGCTGTGATGCCACAGCAGTCTATCCAGGGTGACAGCTTGAGGCTCTGTCTGAAAAAAAAAAAAAATTCAAACCAAAAGAGTTAGAGCCACTGTCTTTGGACTAGTGATGCTTTACCCTCCAGCTCTGGTTCCCTGCCTGGCAAACACCTCTAACACTTGCACAAATAACCAAAGTACAGGGACCCCTTCAGACAAGGTGATAGGTGCAGAGGGGACAGCCCTGTCTTTTCAGGCCAGCTAAGCTACCTGTTTTTCAGTTAAATATACAACCACTAAATTTATGGCATAGAAATACATATAAGGCAATGTGTATGAGGAGGAAGTCATTCTTTAAAAGAGGAAAAATCAAAGTCTCCAATAACTAAATTGCAAACCAAGAATAAATCCTTTATGCATCAAGAAACAGAAGGTAAAAGATTCCCCCAACTTCCAAAACTTTTCATTCTTCAGTCATTAAAACTTAGCTATGTTTATGTGACTCTTGCAATCTTCCATTAATCTTTACTTAATCTCATTCCTTCTAGATTTATCTTGAAAGCATCCACGAAAGAGTCTGACTGGGTTAATACTTAGTTTGGTTGCTGTGATTAAAATTTAGCTAATACATTCAGACACAGATTGCAACTGGGTTATTAAAATTCGTACTCATAAAGCCAAGGCATAGTAATACCCAATAGTTTTTTGAAGAATCGATTCCAACTTTTGTCATTTAAGTTCAGTTCTATGTCTTTTTATAAGTGATTTTCAAATACTGAATTTGTCTCATATGACACGGTTTATGTAAACAGGAATGTTTTGTTTTCTAACAAAGAAAAAGAGAATACAGCTCATTCAAAGTACATTTCTAAGAACCCAATGTAATTTAAAAATAATAATGGACATCTTTCATAAACTTGTCTGGAATAAAGGTAGCTGGTGATGTTCATTGAGTTAGGCCTTATGTATCCCGGTCAGAGTACAGAACATTTGCCTTGTAATATTTCTCAGCGGACATCTCACAGTGATACATACAATAGAATAATTCCTTGCCTGGTTGCACTTCAGAGCTAAATCCATAGCAAGATCAATTTTTTGCTGATAGCTCTCTTTTTGATGGAGGTGGGGGTGGGGCTGAGGATAGAGGTAATAGGTTAACTCAGACTCACTGGCATAAAGAATTAGAAATTTAGTAATTTAAAAATTATCATTATAAAACAAAATAGTTCTCTATGCTTTTGAAATATGTATTTTTTATTTGTTGTTGAGGAAGAGGGAATAATCATCAAATTCACAAAAAGCAGAAAACAGTTTCTTTCAAAACTTACTATAAAAACCCAGTCTTCATGAAAATTGTCTATATGAGTATTTGTCATAAGCCACCAATATATGGTAACTTATGTCATAATTATTCCCTGTCTACATATACTTTTGGATAATATAATAACAAAAATGTATAACCATATGAAAAATACAACAAAACAAGGGCAAGTAATTGCTGGATAGCCACCTCTCCCCCCCCCACACACTACATTCCTTACTCAAATAATACACATTTTATTCACAATAAGTGAAATGTCACTTTAATTTTCATTAAAGGATTGGTTGATGACTTAGTGTTTGTAAGATAATGTTGGAAATATCGATTATGTCTTGGGTTTTGAGCTGTCTTGAAAAATTAAACATCATGTGACTAATTTGTCACTGATGTGTTTGCTAGCATAGCAGGAAGTCATTCTTGATCCTACATCCTTTTGTTGATCTAAATTAATCTTTGAGTCTCTTCCCCATGATTAATTCAGTGGCTCAAACCAATGAAAGCTGACTGGTAACGTGTATTGAAATCTTAAGCTGAGTAGGGGTAATCTCTGTCTAGCAGACTATGAGATGGGTAAATATGGACTTGCTCATGTTATCCCAGATTGTAAAAAAAGGTAGATATTCCCCGATTTACTTAAACAGGGTGTTTCCGGATACCACTTATGGTATTGCCGAAGCAAAATGTTGGGTAAGATGAACCATGCATGGTTCAGAGTGCACATAGTTCATATTGAACTAACAAAGAAAAAGAGAACTAATTGAACTGATTGGGCTCAGTTTTTAAAGCAGATTTCCACGTAAATTAGTCTACATCACTGATCCTTCCTTACAGAATGAATCTAAGTGTTCTCTTGGGGTAAAGTGAAATTCACGCCTTTGGTAACAAAGGATGGACAAGGGGGCATGACAACATGAGAAAGCATGTTTCCACTGCTAGGAGGAGGGGAGACTCAAGTTTTCCCTATTGTGGGTCAGTAAATTCATTCTGGATAACATTTAGCCATTTCCTGTGTTCTTGTACACGTTAACAGGAAAGTTGTATTTTTAAAATTCTCTCCATAGTGTGTACTGCAGAGCTGAGCATCCACAGATCTTTAATTAATGATCTCTGACTAAATGCGCAGCGCACTGTACTTTGAGAAAGCCACGCGCACCGGGGATCTGGTGTCACGCTCAGAGAGAATTGACACCGAAGAACTGACCCAATGAATTATTAACCTTCTGTACACCCTGAGATGAGAATCTTCTTATCTTTCTATCTCACTATAAAAAAGAACAAAGCAGACATTAATTTAACAAATTTCACTAAACTTTCCCTATTGCCATTTATAATAAAAATATTTTTAAAACTTTATATAATTAAATGTAGTTTATGGAAGGCTAGAGTTGGGCAGAAGGCTTGGTTGAAGGTGGCAGGAAGCTCCAATACTCAAACTCGTGTGTTTGATATTTTGTTACACAGATTGCTTTAATAAAGAGAGTGGAGTAAGTGCATAGTACCAACCATTTCAATGTTTTAGTACTATAATTAACTTTATGTTTTATGTTGTCCACATGATTTATGGTTTCTGACTGAATAATGAGACCACTGGGGCTCGGCGTCAGTAGCTTAGCTTAGCAGCTAGGGCACCAGCCACATACACTGGAGCTGGCAGGTTCAAACCCAGCCTACGCCTGCCAAACACAATGACAATTACAGCAACAACAACAAAAAAAAATAGCGGGGCGTTGTGGCGGGTGCCTGTAGTCCCAGCTACTTGGGAGGCTGAGGCAAGATAATTGCTTAAGCCCAAGAGTTGGAAGTTGCTGTGAACTGTAATGCCACAGCACTCCACCCAAGGTGACATAGTGAGACTCTGTCTCCAAAAAAAACCCCCCGAACCAAAAAGAGACCATTGGAGACCATTGGGAGAATGGACTGGGGTGCATTTACTAGAAGCTACCTCTGATAGCGTACTCCTCTCATAGGCTCCCATCAGTTATTTCACCTGAGATAAGTCAATCTGTCTTTTCTCAGATTGACTGCCCTCAACGCAGATCTTGGCAAAGGTTGTAAGAGACTGGGCCCCCACAAATTGTTAGATATATTTTTAAGTTATATGTTATATTTAAAAATCAACTGATGTTCTTATGTAGTTGTTGTTAACTACTGTGGTACCTGGTTGAGTTCATTACATTCTAAGAAATAATAACAAAAATATAGCTGGTACATTTAAAAATGTCTAATGGGCTAGGTGCGGTGGTTCATGCCTGTAATTCTAGCACTCTGGGAGACTGAGGTGGGTGGGTCATTTGCACTCAGGAGTTGGCATGACCTCCTGCCTGAACAAAAATAGAAAAATTAGCCAGGCGTTATGGTGCATGCTTGTAGTCCCAGCTACTTTGGAAGCTGAAGCAAGGGAATTGCTTGAGCTCAAACCAAGAGTTTGAGGTTGCTGTGAGCTAAGATGCCATAGCCCTCTACCCAGGACACAGAGTGAGAGTCCATCTCAAAATGAAAAAATTATATATGTATATCATTTATATATATGTATACTTATTAAATGATATATATTATTATATATATATAAAAATTTAAAAAGTGTAATGATTTCCTGTGGGGTAGATATCACACGAGGAATATAAATCTGGGGTCATAGCAGATCCTTTTCCTCCAGTTTAACATTTTACAGTCGTTCTTCTCTTCTGCTCCAAATGATTAACTGGGACTTCCAGATCCAGTGTTTATTGGTCAGCAAAACTGTAGGTCATCTCATGTCACAACTGTGGCCAACCAGACCCCTGTTCTGACCAGCTGCCCGGACTCATCCTTTTCCACACCCCTTCCTGTTAGCCCTACCAAGCTCTATCCAAGATTCGGTATCCTGCCAAAGACTTCCCCATCCCTCTCCTGTGACAGCATTCTGTACTTGTGCCTCCCACATTCACTTTGTAGGAAATCTTGCTGGACAAAGACGGCTGTCCTTGAACTATCTCTGCCACCTGTTGGAATCATAGTATTAAATGCCATGTTTTCCTGGCTGCACCTGCCAGTGTGGAGAACCCAGGCAGCACTAACTGCTACTGACATCATCTTAAAGGCTCCTTTGGTAAACAGGCGTTTATTGCCTAGTAAGTTTTTCTCATTGCAACTCTCCAGGCTTCATTCTCAACACTAAGGACTCCACACTCTTCCTTCCCCTGGCCGAACACCTATGGCTAGCTCCTTCCTCATGACTGCCTAGGCAGACCCTAAAACTTCACTCACTAGATTCTAACGGTGTTCGGAAAGACAGCTTTTTTGAAATAACCATTTTTTAAATAAACCATCAATTTTGATTATAGTGATGATAAATATATATTTGCCCTAATTTAAAATTGTGACATATCAACCAAACTTTTGAACTTTCTATAAAAGGTTCACAATTATACAGAAAATTTTCTTGAGACTGAAATCCTTAATGTTCCTTTCTAGTTCTGTTTTAAGATCAAAGGGAAGTTCTCAAGTATGATTTTCTTGAGTTTGTTGAGCATTGTATTATCTCCTGTATTACTGCCCTATGTATCAAGACACTCTTAAAATTGCTCAGTTGTATCAGTAGGCTTCAGCTATAGCCAGAGTTTCTATGGTCATAAAAAAATACGACCATGGCTAAAAAAATTTAATCACAGACTTAGGACAGATTATTCATAACACTGCAATGTGATACATTAGGTGTTTATAAATCAAGGCAAACCAGAGTGTGACATGATTTCCATGACGCAGCCCAGGTTTGACCCACCTCTGCTTGTCCTCTTATGTATTGATGATGTAACAGGTGATGTTTCCATATGATCAGCGGTAACTGACCCTGTCTGTTATGCACACAGATTCCTTGGGGGGAGGTTAAACCCCTCTGGTTTTGCTGCGGAGCAGATGCGATGGCATCAGTTCCCCTCTGAAGAATCAGTGGAAAAGGGAAATTTTCCCCTTATCTCCACCCAGAGGCGTTTTCCTTTGTGGTTAGGATACAAGCCCTCCTGCCCGTATTTCAGGCTGTGAGCTGTTCCCTTTTCTCGCCCTGGCCATACTACAAGTCCCTATAGTGAGTATTTGCCTTGACTGTTGACTGGGCAGGGGTCGGCCTGGTTAATGTTCCTTCCCAGGCCTTGCACACAGATTTTGCCATGGCCATTGTTCTTCGGAGATCTTACAGACCCAGCAGGGGTGTCTGTAAACTTTATCCCATATAGGCCAGGCTTCTAGTAAAAGCTGAAACTGCTCAGATAAGTAATTTAACTCCTGGTTTAAAAGTAAGCTAGCTGAACTGTTTCTATTCCACCTTGCTCAGCTTATTTCTCTGTTTTTTCCCATCTTTTGGGGGTGTTTTCCCTTGACAAAAACAGGGTTTTTGGTCACCATTCTCCCTTTAATAATTATTATAATTATGACCTAGATCATTCTTCCCTTAATCAACCACTAGAGATTCTTTAATTTCACTGTGCTCTTTCTTACCCATACCCCTTTCCATAGACTTTTCCCTTTATGTGGGATGCCTTACTTTCCTGCCCAGCTCTGTTCTACCTGACGAAATCCTATTTATCTTTTTGGACTGAGTTTTTAAGTGATGATTCCCTGTAAACCTACTGCAGTCATCCTCTCTGTGTTAGATACCTCTGTGTAACTCAGCACTCTGTATACCTATATTATAGATTTAACATGCTATGTGTATTTTTGTTTTAGGTATGTCTTGTTTAAGAGATCACAAACTCTTGAAACTAGGAACTGTATCTTCATTTTCCTTATAACTACATTAGGTAGCACAATGACAGAAACAATCTAGGCATTATAAATATTTGTCAAATAACTGAATGAACACAATTCCATAATAAACATTGCCATTTAACTAAATATAGAAATGACAAAGTTATAATAAATTCTGAGGTTATGCATATGTTTAGTACCTGATATTACTTTTAAAGTAAATGCACTCTACTGTTGTTATAAGGGAATGGAAATAAGCCCATGTATATTTTACTCAATTATTTTGATGTTCGTTATGATGAATCTTGATGTTACTGAATACCCTGAACATACAATACATCCTACTTTGGCATGGTAGTCGTTGAGAATCTATAGCAGTTTAAAATTTGAATAATTTTAATTAAACAATGATAGTGGATCAAAATAATCTAAAATATTTAATTGAATATATTAAGTTCTATATTTTTAATTTTGATTTATTTCAACTGGATGTTCTGATAATCTACAAAAAAACTTGGATAGTTATAAGATATAAGATATATTTGATAGTGAAGAGATTAGACTGATTTTACCGAAAACAGAAAAATATATATTTTTCACTCTTTCATCAGGATGTAACAATTTTATTAACATGTACTACAGCCAACATGACTATGACAATAACAGATTTTAGCATGACTTTAAAATATGATATAGATTTCCCTAAAAATACTCTCTTTGCCTAACATCTGTGAAAAGAAATGGAGATAAAATTTGAAATACTATCATGAGGATCCTTAAGTACTTTACAGAAGTTCTCAGTACTGAAACCACTGCTCTCTCAAGATTTATTTTCATGCATTTTAAAACATATGCTATAGTAAAAAATTATACTTTAGAGTTTTGAAGTATTGGTAAAAGAACTTGTTTACTCTTCTAACTTACGTATTTGCTATTTTCTGCCTTCCTAAAGTCATAGTTGAGTCTCAGAAGGTAGTGACTTTCTTACAGAGCCAAAATTGAAATCCAAAATTTCTTTATCATCTCTACAAATCAATTATATAGGAAAAATCCATTGTTTCTTATTGTACCTCTTAACAGAAATAAATAATAAAATTTTGCTGTATATATGTATATTAGAGGAACAGGCTATAAATAGGTGCTAATCGAAACACCCTAGATAGGTCTTCTTTGTTTAGCAACTTTATTGATTTTATTGTGAGTTTTGGTTAGTAATAAATTAATTTTGAAACTATTTTTATCTACTTGTGCAGAAGGAAAATTGAGAATTCTTTGTCAAAACCACTGTCCAACTATAGGAAATTTTCATTTTAATCCTATTAAAGTGATTGCATGTTTTTATTTTCTTTCCGTTCTCCAATTATTTTTACTTGTGTTTAAAAGTATTAAAATCGCTTCCCTTTCCCCCCATATACTAGAGCCTTTGGTTAAGTTATATGGTGTTTTCTGTAAAACAAGTTTGGAACTAATTAACTGTTGCTTCCCTGTTGAAGAACTTCATTTATTCACAACCATTTCATAAAATAAACACAACAGTTTGCTAAAAACGTTCTTTTAAAAGACTACACAGAGAGAGAGAGAGACCGCTAAATTAATAAACCATATATATGATTTCACCACATTTATTGCCTTAGATAAGGCAATAAATAAGGCACCCCATTGAAATTGCCTTAAATCTGTCAAAAGTTAGAGACGTTAAACTACATAAAATATAGGGGGGTACCTTTCTTTGTTTTTCAAATGTGAATTATTATTCTGTGAGAACCCCAAACGACGAAAGGTTTGTGTAGTCCTTCCCTTCATGCTATTCTTAGACGTCCTCGTCAGTCAGAAGTTAATAATAGCCCTATTATGTCACTGGAAGTGGCATCTGCCTCCTCTTCTGACTTCACTCCTGCATCTCTTCCTGTTAATCACAATTAGAGCCGGCTTGATAAGGAGGGAAAGATCTTCCTTCCCGCAAGTAACAGGGACCCTCACCTGATGATCTACTTAGGGCCGCGGCTGTCCAAGTGTGATCCTCAGGGCAGGCAAGTCCATCAGCAGGGACTTGTGAGATATTACAACGGTCTAACTCTCAGGTGAGGCCCAGCAAATCTGCATCTGAGCAAGCCTCCAGGCGATTGAGAAGTGCTCTAACGTCAGAGGACCGCTGAGTTAGGGAGTAGTCACCGCGACAACCACGTGTTAACCATCTGTCAGAGAGTGCAAAGAAAATGCCATGCTATCCTTCAAGGCCTATTCGAAATTTACTGTAAATGCAGGGGAAAATTATGTAATGAGGTACTGTGGCTTTGAACAAATTTCAAATTAGGAAAATTTATCCCTGAACAATTGTGACTATGGAGAATTTACCTCATGAGTTGCATCGTGAGAGTTGAGAACTTCAAAGACAGGGGTTATATTGGCTTGAATAGCTCCCCCACAGAACGCGTGTGCACCCAGAACCACTGAATGTGACCTTATTCAGAAAGAGGGCCTTTCTTAGTTGTAACAGTTAAGATGGGGTCGCTCGGGATTAGGGTGGGCCTTACATTCACTGTCTGGTTTCCCAATCAGAAGATCACGGAGAAGGACACTCAGGGAGGAAGCCTGTGTGGAGAAGAAGGCAGAAGTTGGAGTTATATTGCCACAAATCAAGGTGTACTAAGGATTGCGAGCAGTAAGGCCCAGATGGTTTCTTCTTCCTCCCCTCCGGAAGAAACCAGCGCTGCTGCGACCTTGACTGTGGACTGTAGGACTCCTAAAGCAGGAGAGAGTACATTTCCGGTTTGTTTTTCTTTTTGTTTTTTGACAGAGTCTCAAGCTGTCACCCTGGGGAGAGTACCGTGGCATCATAGCTCACAGCAACCTCCGACTCAGGCTCTAGCAAGTCTCTTGCCTCAGTTTTTCTATTTTTAGTAGAGACAGGGTCTCACTTTTGCTCAGGCTGGTCTTGAAATCGTGAGCTCAAGCAATCCCCCGACCTGGGCCTCTCAGAAGGCTAGGGTTACAAACGTGAGCCAACACGCCTGGCCTACATTTCTGTTGTTTTAAGACAAGTTTTTGTTTAATGGCTCCGAAAGTCCAGGAAAAATGATAAGAGGCCTTTATAGGGTTTATATTTTATGAGTATTTTTGTGCTTGCTCTTAGTCTATAAAGACATTCTCATTAAAATGTACTCTGTAAAGAAGTGTGCCCCCCCCACCTCACCAGTTCCACCTTCTTCTCCATCCACCCCCCCCCCAATTTTTGTTTATTTTTCGTTTTTAAGTTTTATTGGGGTATAACTGACAATAAAAATTACATGTATTCAAGGTTTACAAAGCAGTATCTTGATATGATTACACATTGGGAAATGATTACTACAGTCAAGGCAATTGACATATCCATTGCTTCACTTAGCTACCTCTGTGTGTGTGTGGGAGAGAGAGAGAATAGCTGAGATCTATTCTCTTAGCAAATTTTAATGATATAATACATTTGCAACTATCATCCCCATACTGTACATTCCAGAAAATACTCATCTTATAACTGCAATTCTGTGCCCTTTGACCAACATGTCCACACTTTTGAAGGATTTTTGAAGAGTCTGGTTTTAGCTGGGCAAGTCATATTCTTATTCATTATTGGGGTGTGTGTGGGGGAAATCTCCTAGGAGAAGAGTAAATGTAAAACCCTTGGCACTATGGAGAAATAAAGCATTCGTGTATTTTTAGTTGGAAATTATGCCTGTTCTCTCCCATCCCATCTGTCTTTCAATACGATTTTCAATTGAAGTGGATTATGCTTTTTAAGCTGCTTTATACTCATTTGTTCAAATACATAGCAAGCCTTTTAATTATACCATTTGACCCTTTTATATCCAAGTAACTAACACTATTAAGAGTATCTGTGTCCCCTCCTATTGCAGCTTTAGTGGTGTCATGAATGCACTGACCCTCCACAAACAGGGTTAATTGGAGCGTGGGTGTGAGTGCTGCACCCGGGTGGTGGCTGCTGCTCTCTATTTAAGATAAAGAAGAGAGATAAGCAAAGCTTTCCTTGTCTTAAAAACAAAACATATGTAATTATGAAGGACATGTTTAGGGAATCTGCCTTGAGGAAATGAATTTGCACGTTTTGTACCTTTCAGTAATAGTTTAATGAGTTGCTTTGCTATTCATTTCCCACATGACTTAACAAAGCATCTGTATTTCAGTATATAAATAGGTATTTTTAAAAGCTATATGAATTGAAAGAAACATTTACTAAGAAGACAACTTTGCTAAAATAATTTGAATTACCTACCTTTAATATATGTAGTTTTATTCTGTGTCTATAATCATAACAAACAAACAAAAGGCCCCTTTGTTTTATTTTTCTAACATATTTACTGTATGCCAAGTATTAGGTATTAGGAATTGGGAAGAAATTCAGAGTCCTGCTTTCCAGGAGTGGTAGTGGGAAGGGGAATAAGAAGCAGTGAGGAATCTGAAGAAGCAGATATTTGGGGCCCTTGGGTTGGGAGAAATCAAGAAAGGGCACGGTACTGGCTTCCTAGGGCTGCCGTAACAAATCACCACAAACTTAGTTGCTTACACTAACAGACATTTCTGCCACAGTCAGGGGGCTGCAAGGCCACTAGCAAAGCGCGAGCAAGACCATGCTCCCTTTCAAGGCGGTATGGGCAGCTCCTCCCTTGCGTTTTTCAGGTGGCTCCTACATTCCTTTGGTTACAGCCAGGTAACTGCATTCTTTGCCTCTCTCTGCATCTGACTTTCTTCTCTGTGTCTCTCTGTCTTCTCTTCTTTCTCTTATGAGAACATTTGCCATTTGCTTTTGGACTTAGAGCCCATTCTAATCCAGGATCTTATCTGGGGATCTTTAACTTCATTACATCCGCAAAGGCCCTTTTTCCAAGCAGTATTATTATATTCACGGGTTCCAGATGGGCTTATATTTTGACCAGTCATCATTCAACCCACTACAACTACCCAGGGAAGGTGACATTTCTGGATTTCCATTGTAGGGCAGGTTTGAGGAGAAAGAGGCAACAAGTAGTGAGGCCTTACTTTGGCATGGACAGTGTGAGATGCCCAAGTCTTGCGGACTAATAGCACCATGCCTGGCACATGGCAAGCACTCAGAGATGGTGAGATTGTTAATGAAATATACTCAGTGAAAATATTTGCTGAGCAGGTGGGCGTACAAGTCTAGAGATCAGGAGAAAGACCTGGTTGGGCAGACATGTGTATTTGTTGTCAAGGCAATCTGTGTGAGGAAAAAAAATTAGAGTAAAAAATGATGCATCTTTGAGAAAATCTGAAAAAGAGGCTAAGAGGTTGCTGGAAAATCAAGAGGTAAAGCAGGAAAAAAAGGTGGCATAGGAGAGAAGAAAAGAATGAATTTTAAGGAAAAAAAAAAAGAACCAACAATTGGTGGCATCAGGTTAGGTTAAGCTGATTAAATAGTATAAACAAAGTCTAGATTTGGGAACTTTGCTATAAACAGTTTCAGAAGTTAGGAATCCAATTTTCAATGGATTAAAAATGGTGTAAAGTTGGATAAATGTCTAGAATATTTTTCCTAATGGGCGATGAAACTAAACCAATTCAGAGCCCTCACTTTGTAATACCCAATGCACACATTTCAGAGAAAGAGTCTGTAAAAATTCTGTGTAAAGACACCTGTCCTTGACCTCTCTCCTTTGAACTATGAGACAGACCATGCAAGTTTCCAGAGATGGTAAGAGCCTCTCTGCTGGAGTCTTCCACTCTTAACCTCTCTGCTCATTGCAGGACATCTGATTTTATTCACAGTGGGGAGCACAGTGTCCAAACTGTGATTTCTGACTCTGATCTTCCATGTAAAAGCATGTGTTTCAGGAATCCTACTGAGTCCACTATAAAACATCAGTCAGGTATACATAGCATGGATCAGAGAACTTCCTGATCAGTAGTGTGAAACATATTAAGAACAAAAGGAAGCTTCATGTTTATACTCTCTAGATCAGGGGTCCTCAAACTTTTTAAACAGGGGGCCAGTTCAGTGTCCCTCAGACTGTTGGCAGGCCGGACTATAGTTTTAAAAAAAAAACTATGAACAAATTCCTATGCACACTCCACATATCTTATTTTGAAGTAAAAAAATAAAACGGGAACAAATAAAGTTAAATCGACAAACTTACCAGTATTTCAATGGGAACTATGGGCTGGCCTGCTTTTGGCTAATGAGATGGTCAATGTCCGGTTCCATATTTGTCACTGCTAGTCGTAACAAGTGATGCAAGTGTGCATCAGTTAGGCTATATTTGGTTGGAGATTTCAGATGTTACATTCTGGAAAAAGTCTGTTCACAGACATAAGTGCTACCAAAGATGGTTGCCATTTTGAATGCATGGTTCTTGAGATTAGGATATGTCTCAGAGGGGAGAGATGCATAGAAATTAGGAAGGCTTCTTCACTTGAATGCGTCTTTCAGAGAGTCACAATTCTGCAGTTCAGCCAGTTCCATTTGGTAAATTATATCCACATTTTCTCTCTTTCTTTTCTTTTTTTTATTTCAAGATACTTTATTCTTAAAACAGGTCACAACACTAAGCTTT
>CAUYRH010022495.1:0-11499 GCA_963574655.1 Perodicticus potto | reverse complement strand
GCCCGCCAAACAACAATGACGGCTGCAACCAAAAAATGGCCGGGCGTTGTGGCGGGCGCCTGTAGTCCCAGCTACTTGGGAGGCAGAGGCAGGAGACTCGCTTGAGCCCAGGAGTTGGAGGTTGCTGTGAGCTGTGATGCCACCGCACTCTATCCAGGGTGACAGCTGGAGGCTCTGTCTCAAAAAAAAAAAAAAAAAAAAAAAGAAATGAGCCTACCCATTTTGGAAACGTGTAGTCTCCAGTCCCCATACATAAGACATCTACAATAAGTAAATGGTCTGTTTCTTTTAATGTTACCACAGCTAATGTGAGAAATTTCAATTCTGCTTGTACACAATAGACTTTACCATTATGAAAAGATTTTACACAGGGAATAAAGGGATTATTAAGTACTGTAATAGGGTAAATAGAAATAGGGACTGTAACTGCAAAACTCTTATGATATAAAAATACTGAAAATCTTAGTAACTTGGATGACTATTAACATGGCATTCAGATACAAACAGAATAAAACCAAACAAAATATACAATACAACAATTGAGAAAGAAATAATTTGTAATTGGACATATGATAATGAAATTCTATTGCAGAAAAATATAGCTAAAGAATTTCACAAGCATTGACATGTGTAAATGAACAACCACTAGATATTCAACAACTATAGCATATACTTACAGATACTGAGCTCCAAGATTGTACCTTGTAATGGAAACCATTAGTTATTGGGGATATTACAACCAATGTAGAGATTAAAGG
Source organism: Perodicticus potto (assembly GCA_963574655.1). NCBI lineage: Eukaryota > Metazoa > Chordata > Mammalia > Primates > Lorisidae > Perodicticus > Perodicticus potto. The sequence continues at coordinate 10,741 of CAUYRH010022495.1, read as the reverse complement.
ATAGTATCTAAAGGTTGATCATATTATGGATAAAAGAAATAAATTTTAGCATTATAGATTGAAACTTCTGATAATCAAACTAGCGAAACTAATTTTACTAAAGTGTGTAAATTTTCTCCTACCCTTATGTGAAACAAATATGTTAGATGAGTGTCCTTTAAGGACATATAATTGATTATAATGTAAGGGTTATTGCTAGATACAAAAATGGCCAATTGGATGGAATTTTTTCCCAAGATTTGAAATTAACTGAAACCTTTTTTACATAGTAATTGTATTTTTACAGTTTCACAGTTTTATATGTACTCTCCAACCAATAGTCTAAATCAAGTTTTAATAGTGGATAACAGGATTGGTAGGATATATGCATCTTATAATAGAAAAAATTTTTTGGCTAAATGGACTATTTACATCATTCCTGGATTAACCTAAAGGAATAATGTTATATAATGTATAGATCTTTATATGAAATACATTGTGCTATGCAAAAAAAAAAATTCAACTTAAAACTTTAAACTACCAAGCCCCACATGCTGATTATGCCTTGGATATAAACTGGGAAACAACCAAAACAAGAATGAAAACAAAGCCTCAATTGTAAAGCACAGAGGAAAAAAGTCTACTAAAATTAATCAACAATTTCTAAATCTGTTGTATAATGGAGTATTCATATGTGAAGCTGATCAATAACTTGGTTTAATATACATCAGTGCAGTATGCTATTTTTAAAGGCTAGTCATCTAAAATGAATGGTTTTTATGTCATCTAAGAAGAATAATTTTTTACATCCTAAAATTTATCTTATCATAATGTTAATCAACACTATTATATATACTTCTTTGGAGTTGTTAAATACATAAAATGTGTAATTTCACAAAAGGAATCAAAACTATAATGCAGAATTTATCAAAATTCAAGTACTATACAATAGGATAAAAAGGGGAAATGATAATGGGAAAACAATTTGTTCTAAACTTATTGAAATATTGAGGATGTGACTAATCTATGTCCTAAATACATTTGCAGGGCAAAACATAGAAGTAATCAGAAAGAATTAGCAAGGTCCTCCATGGACTATGTATAACACATTTTGTTAATCCACTCATAAGATGGGTACTTGGACTGATTCTACATCCTTGCAATTGTGAAATGAGTTGCAATAAACATTCATGTGCATGTAATTTTGATAAAATTACTTATAAGTCATATTGCATTAGGCTGTAAATTAAAAAATAATAATTATCAAGGAACAAAACCTCACAGTAAGCCTGATAGAGAATTAAGAAAAGCAGAATGTCAGAAATAAGTTTCATGTGAGTACTGATACAAATTAAATATCTGCTGAATGTTTCTTTAAAATAGGGTGAAACAGAACAATAATTGTAGCTTTAATTTCAAAGAACTATTGCTGAAAATCTTCTACAGATTTGTAGCCACTTTTCAGTTACCAGCACATGAGATCTGACAATTAAGTTAGGTAACTCATCGTAGAAGAAGTTCTATATACCTCATTGCCGATATCACTATGGTCACCTTTGCTGGACTCTACTTGGGAAGCTATGCATCAATGCTAGTGCTTAATCTGCACTTCAAAGTAATTTTGGAAATCTTTTTCTGGAATGACCATCAAAGCTGTCATCCTAAATTTCCTGAATGTCAACCCTTGATGACTTGAATGTTATGAAAATGCCTTCCTTTCAGTATTTCCTTTATCTTTGAGTAGAGAAAAGAGTCATTGAGGGCCATATCAGGTGAGTAAGAATGGTGTTGCTTTACATTTATTTGTTTTAGGCTAAAAATTCCCTCAGAGACAGTGTTGTGTGAGTTGGTGCATTGTCACTACTCAAGAGCAATGAGTTATTGGCAAAAATTCAGGTCATCTTTATCTGACTTTTTCACATAGCTTTTTCAGCATTCCCAAATAGTAAACTTGGTTAACTGTTCAGTTGGTACAATTTCATAATAAACAACCCCTCTGATATCAACAAAGGTTAGCAATATTTTGTTGACACTTGATTTGGACTAACAAAAATTTTTAGTCAGAGAATGTCTGACTTCCATTGTACACTTCAATGGTTTGTTTCAGGTTCATTTTGGTAGACCCATGTTTCATCACCACCGATAACATGACCCGAAACATTGTCTTGCCTCTCCAAAAGGTCTTGGAAAACTTTGACTCTCTTTTCCTTTTGCTCATAGATGAGCTCCTTTGGGATCATTTTTGTACACAACTTTCTCATATCTGTATTGTCAGTTAAGATTTTCCTGTTTCTCTATTGATGTTTTCTTGGTCTGCTATGCTCTCACAGTCAGCTTGATGATTATTTTGACACAAAATTGCACCAATTTTTGCAATATTTCCATCAGTTCTGCTCATTACTAGCCACCCTAACCTTTCTTTATTTATGACACTCTCTCCCCTCAGAAAAACATTTAACCCATTCTTACACTTCCATTTTCTTCATGGCATAATCTCTGTAAATTTGGACTAACATGTTTCTGATTTCACTTCACCTGGTGCCAAGTTTAACAAGACATTTACGAATGTTTGTTGCTGTAATTCAATTTCTGACACTGTTGCAATTGCACACCAAAGTATGCAACAATAGAGGGTGCCACTCAGCAATACACCACTACATGTTTGACATAAACATAGCTGTGAACGCTGATATACTAAGATTATGAAACCTTACTAAGTTGTTTGTATAGTGCTGACATTAACCCAGTAGCAAGTTAATGAACTTAATTGTCAGGGTAATTGATTTGTTCAAAAATAAAACCAGCTAATTCTACAAGTATGAATTGGCCTGTTGATTTTCATCTTGATCACTTCCCCCCAACCTCAACACTAGGAAAGATGTCAGTTGTTCACAAGATATAGTCAATGAAATCTTTGGTTTATTTATGAAAGCTATACACAACTTCTTTGGAGAGAGGAAACTTATTACTGTAGCTTTTTTGTAATAAGATGGAAGTGTACAAATTATGAAATACCACACATGAGCAATGCACACATGATAAATGTTTTTCTTATCTTACATTAAAAAACTATTGAAGTAAAATACCAAAGCATCATGCACTTTAACACATGACAGCTATCTGGTAATCCTAAACTGAAGCTGCTTAAACTCCAGTCCACTTAAGCAGCAGTGTTTAAAGATATTATCCCTAGTAAGAGTTTTTAGGTCTAATGGATGCATGAGGAATGCAATGGTTTGGATCAATAATGAGAATTTATTCTGTCTTGGAAGATCTAATGACATTATCAATCATGCTCTGTAGGATTACACTGAGACAAAGAAGAGGTGACAACCCTTGAAACAACAGTAGGAGTTCCTGAGCTCTATCTAGGTATTCAATTTGGTCTTGATAAGCAAAAACTATTGGGTGACCTCGTTTCACCCACCTCTAAACATCTGCTTGTAAAAAGAGAACTTTTAGATCTTCTCAGACTGATTTTGGTGTCTTTCTTTCTTTTTTTTTTTTTTTTTTGTAATCTCCCACCATGAGTACATCCTCAAACAGATACCCCCAACTTTTTTTTTTTATTGAATCATAGCTGTGTACATTAATGCAATCATGGGGTACAATGTGCTGGTTTTATATACAATTTGAAATGTTTTCATCAAACTGGTTAACATAGCCTACACAGCATTTTCTTAGTTATTGTGTTAAGACATTTATATTCTACACTTAGTAAATTTCACATGTACCCTTGTAAGATGCACCATAGGTGTGGTACCACCAATTACTCTCCTTCCAGCCATCCTCCCCCTCCCCCTGCCCTCCCTCTGCCCTTTCCCCTTCTTCTTGAGCTATAATTGGGTTATAGATTTCATAAGAAGCTATAAATTGGTTTCATACTAAGACTGAGTACATTGGATACTTTTTCTTCCATTCTTGAGATACTTTGCTAAGAAGAATATGTTCCAGCTCCATCCATGTAAACATGTAAGAGGTAAAGTCTGCATCTTTCTTTAAGGCTGCATAATATTCCATAGTATACATATACCTCAATTTATTGATCCATTCATGGGTCAATGGGTATCTGGGCTTCTTCCATGACTTAGCAATTATGAATTGGGCTGCAAACTCTTGTCTCAGTGTATCAAAATCTTTGGTGATTTTGTCTTTCAATTCATTGAATTCTGGAGACAACTTTTGAATTCCTCTTTGAATTTCTAATTCCAACTTTACCTTCATTCTATTAATCTTATTTGCAATCCAAACTCTGACTTCTATTTCTGACATCTCAGTCATTTGTCTATGAATGAGATGTTCAGTTGTATCCGCCGTATTGTTCTTTGGGGGAGTTGATCTACTCTGGTTATTCATGTTACTGGAGTTTTACTGCTGATTCTGCCCCATGATTATTTTACACAGTTTGGCTAGATGAGCAGATAAGGTCAAGTTGGGTTGGGGGGCTCCTGTAGTAATGATTGTCCAGCCCTTTACACAAGAGCTGTGACTGGTGTCTGTACCTTTTCCCCCTGGAGCTTTGCAAAGGACCCACACAGTGCTATGGCCTGAGACACTGGGAACTTACTTGGTGTGGTGGGGCTAAGTGGCTCTGTCTTGTTTTCAGCTGGTCTCTGTCCTACCCTAGTGAATTAGTTACTCTGGGTTGAAGTCTCAGCTGTGGAGAAATACCAGCAATTAAGTCACCCCACACCCAACAGGCAACAACTAAAAAAGGAAAAGCAGACCTTCCCACAACCACACACCCAGGGTACAACTTTGGATAGTCCTCGGGTGATTGGTCCAGTCCAAGAATTGTTCCAGACAGCACCCAGTCTCAAGTGAGGGAGTTCAAAAGGTCTCTGGCTACTGGATAGCTGGGGTCTGCTGGCAGCTCGAGTATGACTCATTCTAGAGCCAGAAGGACCCCCCCCCCCAGTAAATGAATTAGTCTGGGAAGGTTGATGCCTCCTTCCCCACCTTGCACCTCTGTCACACCCAGTCACTGGTAACCCTGCATGGCTATGACCCAGTTCCCTCCAATAAGCAGATGCTCCAGGGGTCTGAGCCTGACTGAATCACAGAGAGATCTTATGTCTCCTCAGCCAAGCCTCCTCATTCTGCCACCATCCGGCATGGGGAGCTGAGGCCTGACAACTTTAGGTGGTTAATGGAAGCTGGGGCAGTTCACTCAGTTCCAGCCCCACCCCTGATTGATGTTGCTGACCCTTATATTTGTGCAGAATTTCTGATTCTGTCCTGGGTATATTCCCCTGCAGACCAGGTGCTGTTTGAGTTCGACTCAGCTCCAGTCTGTGCTGCTGCCAGAGCTGGTGTTTCTGTTTCCCCTGCAGTCTGTGTGGGGCTGGGTGCAGCTCACACTTGGCTCAGAGTTCCTGCCTTGGCCTGGCTGCCTTTGTCTCAACTATGATCCCCTGAGGGCCCGGTGTTTCTTAGACTAACTAAATCAGTCCTCTGGCTCAGCCCTACCCTGGGAGTATGCTGTCTCTGCGCATGTGTCTTCAATTCTCCCTTCCACTGTGCTCCGCCCAGGACGATACTGCCTCAGGGATACCCTTTGCTCCCAGGGTCTGTGTTATCATCCCAGATCTATTCCACCAGCATCTGCCACTGGAGAAGATGCCCAGCTTTCTCTGGTTGCCCAGAGAGATGGGGAGTGTCCTTCCAAAATATCCCCAGGGGTGTGAGCCCTATCTTTCCGGTTGCTGCCAGCTGCACTGTGCCAGGGGCACCACCTTCCCCTTCCCATCCTTCTTCACCTCTCTCCTTCTTTATTTCTTAATACCTTTGCTTTGCATTGTTAGAGCATTGCCCTACTGGGCATTTTTTGTATCACTGTGTGATTCAGAATGTATAGCTAAAATTAAATTACCATAACATGGATTAGGGTCAAGTGGCTGACTTGGGTGACTGAGACATGTCCAGATAGGACATTTTCTAAGGAAAGGCTGGCCTTTAAGATAATTACATTCACTATTTCAGAAAAACATTAATGAGTGATCAGCTTACTATTCATAATGAGCAACTGACCTGACTTGATGCAATTATCATTAGAAATCTTCATTTTTATATGAACGTCCTTTACGTAAAGTTTGAAGCTTTATGATACATTGGAACCACCTCTTCTGAGAGATATGATTTGGGTCTATATTCACAGTGAACAATTCATTTTGTTACACATTTTTGGGTGCTGTGATTTGATATATACAGTTAATTGAAGAAATACAATTGAAAGACTGCAAAATTTGCACTCAGAAGTTTCATGTTAGAATACATACATTGCCCTTGATTCATGAAATTAAGATTGTGGATAGCCTGATAATTTGATTTCTAGATCTGAAATTTCTCTGGCTTCAATAGATTCATTACAGGCAATGTATAAGTATGAATGATACCAGTTTTATTGATATGGATAACTTGAAAATTTAGCCAAAGGATATTGATAAGAATATTTTATATCAGTGGAATACCTTATGAAAAATTCCCAAAACAAAAGACCCTGTATTTTTTCCCTATATTGTATAGTCTCATATTTGATGATATTTCCACTGCAATGAAAGTTCAAGATCTAATAATATGCTTGACAAAGAAACTTGAAGTTGAATAAACTGATAAGTAAACTGATATCAGAATTTCAGCTCACCAGAATCATGTGACTGCATTATTTTAAGTATAAAGCAGAAAATAAATAATGAATGCTATCAATGATGCCAATTGTTCTTAAAATGGCCTTGGCATTTCTTATGTTCACCAAATCACACAATGTGAATCCCATTATGAGTTTCTCTTAATAATTAACTGATCTACTTGATGGCATCCTTATAAGAAAAATGTCTCTTTTTCCTGAATATTCATTGAAATAATAATGACACAAATTTTTCTGAGTTATGGTAACTGTCTCAAGGATGCCATATTCTTTTAAGCCTAATTATAGGAATTAGAGAAGTTGATATATTTACCCCTACTATGAAATTTTTATGTTGCTATATTTTTTTGGTATATGTGGGTCATTGATAAAGACAATATAAAAATCATGGAATATGTGACACATTTTTGAAATTCCTGTGTATGGATTGCTCAAAATACATGAGGGTGGATATAATTACAATCAGCTTTGTATCTGATTGCTCAAAATATATAAGGGTGGATATAATTACAATTGGCTTTGTATCTGTAGAGTCTTATGTGGCTTCATGAGTGTCATGTTATGGTAATTCATATGCAAAGGACCATGGCAAACGTTCCAAATATGGCTCTTTGAAGGAATAGACCAAATAGACCAAAAACAATGAGGTGCTCTTGTGTCTGCGTCATACCACCTGACCAGGTCTCCACAAATCAAGAAACTCATATGCTTTGTTCTTGTGTTTAGTGAATCAATGATCCACAATCTCACTAATGACTCATTTTTATAAGAGTAATAATAATGAGTGATTAAAGAAAAGCATGTGTGAGCAATAGCCTATGAGAGATGTAGTATTTGGTTTGGACACCTGTCCTGATTCTGTCCACATAGATAAAAACCCAGGAGGAAGGCCGGGCGTGGTGGCGCACGTCTGTAATCCCAGTGCTGTGGGAGGCCGAGGCAGGTGGAATTCCAGTGCTCACAGTTTGAGACCAGCAAGAGTGAGCCAGAGAAAAGACCCCGTCTCTACCACCAGGAAAGAACCAACACCGACCCGCCCGCGCATCGTTACGAGGAAGGACAATGGAAAAAAAAAAAATCCCAGGAGGAAAAGAGCCTTCTGTATGGTGGCAAATTATGCCACATCAGTATCCTGCACAGAATGTACAGAACTTCAGTCCACTTTAGTACACAGGCTTCATAAAGCCCTGTCTGATAAACACTTTCAGTTTAAGTTGAGGTATGTGAGAGAAGTTTCAGAATTTAGGTCAATGATGAAAATTTACATTATCTTAAAGAAAGATGATGGCATACTAATCATGCTCACCAGGGCTATTCTGATCCTTAAGCTTGCTTGTAATTCTGGAGCCAGAAGCAAGGATTGATTCATTACTCCTAGGGTAAATTTTATTTGAGGATCAAAAACATGAAACATTTGTGAGAAACTTGTTCTACTCAACATTATCTATGCATTTCTAAGAAATTCTCAACATTTAAGGTTTATTCAAGTGGTATATAATTTCTATAGTATTACACATTTGAGGGGTTCATTTTGGGGGTTCTTTTTGTCTCATTGTGTCTTTCAGTAATATGTGCTGTGAAGAATAAAACAATTTCATGGATAAAAAGTGAATGACTACCACTGGTGAAAGATATGTTCTAAGATACTTTTGGATTAGTGAAAAACAACACTTAAGGAAATAATGTTTACATATGCAAACAACCTCAAGTAGTATGTGGCTTTCTTCTTCAATGAGGTACTGACTTACTAGATTTGATCCTGTGACAAAATCTTTTCTTTTGTCTGATTTTATGAAATTCAAAATTTTGATTCAATGGAAGACTAAAACATTTACATCAATGAGAAGTGAGTGGCATCCATTGACCAGATACATGGGCTAATGAAAATTAACCTTAAGGCAGTAGGGTTATCATATTGTCAACCATTCTATTGATAAGGACTGTTGTTACTGACTGACATCTCAAGGTGATGTTGTAAGTTGAGAAAATACTATTACTTTAATATAATTCACAGTTCAATTCTCATATACACAGCTATACATAACTAAATAGATATCTATATTGTCAAAACTAAGGATCTAAGAGAGGAATATGACTACAGGATTACTGAAGAAATGTTTAAAAAAGTATCCTACTGACAAAACAGAGAAAATAATATTGAGTAATTTCATATTTGAAATAAAACTAAATGATCATTTATAATAAGGACAAAAGTCATATATGAATTTCAGCTGGGTAAAAATATATAAATAACTTCTTATAAAAAAGAAAGATACTTCAAGAAATGATAAAATATGTGTGAAAATACTACTCAGAGTGGCCTTATAAATAATAGAAACCATGACATTCTTTTGATTTCAACTGTGTCTATTAAAATTGGCTAGGGACTTGACAATTGCAAATGCTACTAAAATGATTCAGTTAATGATGACAATACATTAAAAATGCAATATTCCAGGATTTATACCTCAAAAGTCACCTAATTGTATTAAAACACACAACAAAGTAGTATATATAATTAGAAAATTAATTTTCTAAAATTCAATTGCAAAGATTTTCAACAAAAATAACAAGCCTACAACACAGAAAAGAACAAAATATTCTTAACAAATGAAGACCTTTTCTCACAGAGAGACATCAAAACAAAAGATGAAAATGAAGATTAAAAATAAATTGATTAGGGTTTTAAAAGAGAATGATAAATTAATAGGATTCAAACAAAGAAATATAAAAAATTAGAATCAAATACTTACAAAGGAACAAGAGAGCAAAGCAAGAAATGAGTAAGAAAGATACTATGTTTGAAAACTGTTAGAAAAACACAGAACAATCAAAGATGGGAAAAATTAAGAATAATTCATAATAATACCACAGGTCAAAAAGAACAGGTAAGAATTTTGGAAGAAAATTCCAGGATACTGGTATCCAAGGGGGAGGGATTGTCTCTCAGCCTGGAAACTTAGAGAACCCACAGGCATCAGGGGAAGCACCTCAAGATTGTCTGGGCACTCCAAAGTGAGCAGCCCAAGCAAACTCTCTGGACTGGGTATCATGGGTCCATTCACCCAGGGTAGGCCACAAGGGTGGCTTCTTGCAGACCTGAATCTCCTGCAATATGTATTTCAGGGAACTGTTCCGCCCATGTTAGACTCCAGCACTCAGGATGGTAGGTGAGTGGATGGCCCCGGGCATCTGCCATGATCACTACGGCATCAGGACTGGGGGCCAAGGTGGGGGGCCAAGGTTCAGCCTGATGGAAAACAGTACTTTCCCATGGAAAGCACATGGGAAATAAGACCATGGACTACAGGTTTCAAGGAGACGGGGCACTGGAGGAGAATTGCCGACCTCAGGTCCAGGGATCAGATTGGGGCTTTGGGGAGGCTTTTGACTTCCTGGCCACCGGCTTTGGTCAGCGGTGAGATCCACGTTGATGGGCCTTTCTGGGGCGGGGATGGGGAACCAGGTTCAGACTAATGGCAAAGTGTACTTCCTGCTGGAAAGCTCACCTACTCATTCTTTGTGTGAAGCTCCCTGGGAATGTCACACCCGGAGGTACGGCATATCTTCTTTTCAGTGATGTTGGTCGAGGTGCCCTAGGGCCAAAAGGGGCACTTGTTGCAGACCATGAGCCGTGAAGTTAGGTCACATGACCAGAGAAGGCCCACAGGCTGTGTTTTCATGGGGTAGGGGTGCTCCATTCAGGCCAGGTGACAGGGACTCCCCACCTCCCAGTAACGCCCAAACCGAAACCCAGAAAGTGGTCTGCCCAGGGGTCCTCTACTACGGAAAGAGCATAGGAGAGCCCGGGGCAGCAGTCAGGTCTCTGGTCCCGATGCGTCCTTGGGTCCCCACAGACCATGTCTGTCAGGGGCAGAACCCAGCCCAAACCCAAGAGGCTCCAGCGCCTTTGGCGACCCATCCTGACCTCCACCTCCCCCTCCCCCGCCGACAGACGTCCCGTCCCTTGGGCCCGGTGGCGCTGGCCAGTGACTCTCGACCAGGTGGCCAGCATGCACTACGTGGAAACTGCCGTCCCTGCTGGCCGCCCGGCCTCCCTGCATTGAGCTGTGGTGAGCTACTCCAGGTCCAGCTGCACCTACGCGTGGGGAGGGA
>CAUYRH010022494.1:0-32148 GCA_963574655.1 Perodicticus potto | reverse complement strand
AATATAAAAGCGGCACCAGCAGTGATTATGAAGAGAGAATTAAATTGCAGGGTGCCATATGTACTGACTTTTATAGTTGCATTCATATTGATTACATGTAATTTTTATAGCAGACCTCTTTTAACTTTATAAAAGAATATGGCAATTAGATGCTTTTATTCTACTACACGGTATATGATTCAATAGAAGTGCTGTAGAAAAGATGTCTGTATTTAAATGTGTATTTTCACCACATTTAAAAATATCCTTCTTGGTATTTTAAGAACTGTAGAACAGATAGTGTAAAATTGCTATTAGTTTTTGTAATCATCTCTTATCTTGTGAAAAAATTACTGAATTACAAAGTTAACTTTATGAAATTAAGAAATGTTTTCACAGAACTGATATAATTATTATCAATATAAAACTTTTAAAAATAATATCTGTATTAATGAAGATAGGCATTAGCAGCTTTATAATAAAATGGGATCTTTATACCTCTATAAATCACGTGTATTCCATTCTCTTTATTACTTACTCTTGATATTTTATAATATGACACTCACAGATATTATACAGAATCCCAATTGAAAGACATTTCATTTAAACTCAAAATGTGTAGGTATAAGATCTTGTCAAGTAACAAATTTAATGTTTTAGCTCTACTTTCTATGAAATTATCAAGCTGGTTCATATGAAAGTCTTATGATAAATAGTGATCTTGTTTTATTCTATATGAAAGCAAAATATTTTTCTTTTTAAGAATAAAATGAAACTTTCCAATCTTGGTGTTTCTATTTGAAAATTACATTTCAGGTTTCTTATTCATGCTCTATTGGCCAACACAAGTTCCAGAGATATGAGGGTACCAACTTAAAATTTGGCAGAAACACCTCCCAAATCTAGAAGTCTAACTTTACATAATACAATACTTCAACATTTAAAATACTCCAATTCACCTTCAGTTACTGAATAATAACTCTTCCATGGTGTTCCTTTAAGACCAATTCATTCTAAACACAATTTCTTTGTAAAAACAAAAACTTATTTCCTTTATATGTCCATTTAAAGATCATCATCCTAAAAATACTAAACTGCACCAGTAGCAGCTATAGAACAACACACAGTTATTTGGGCCACATGGAAATCAAACCGCTGATCTTGGCCCCTGTTACACGTAGACAAAGAACAGAGATTCCTATGTGAACTCAGGGGGTGAAGGAAGGTGAGCTCTACTTCTGCCTTAACCATTAAGGCAGCACCAGTCTGTTTTTATGTAGAGTCAATTTTGGCATGTGATAGAGATTTGGACAGAGTCCTTTAATTCTTAAATCACTAAAAATAGAAAGTGGCATCACACTGCTGCCACCGATGAGCACAGAAATTTACCAAAAGTAATGACACATTAGTAACAATTAGGATGTGAAATACTGGAAAGAATAATTGGGATATCTCTGGCTTAGTCCTACTTTTCCTACTAACATCTAACTACTTAATTCATGGGCCTTGGTTATTTTCTAATATAAAAGTTTTTAACAACACAATAATTAATATTTCTCTATACTTTCCCATTGTTTTGACATCGTTCAAATTATGTATAAATTTATTATCAACTTTACCCATGTACCCAAATAATTATTTATACATGAACATTTGTTAAATATGGATATATTTGGGGGAAATTATTCTAGAAAGAAAATGTATGTAAAAAGTCAAAGTGTACATTAACCTTTTCATAGGTTATTGGTAATCACAATTAAATATTCACAAATTTTAATATTGTTAAGTGAATTAAAGGGGATGTTAATATCTATAAATATCCTCTGAGAGTGAAAAAGTCAATATAGGCTTATATATATTGTGCAAATGTTTTCTTTGTTTTTTCTCTATAATTGTACCAGTATTTTTTTTTTTTTTTTGATTTCAGGTTAATGTGAGGTTAAAAACAAGTAGGTCAGAATATTTGAATTTGTTGGGTAGTGTCCCTCTTGTTGTTGCGTTCCTCACCCAAAGCATGTGCCTCACACCCCGACATTGTGCCCATTAGGTGGGAGCACACCAAACCCTCCCTTTACCCCTCCTTTGTTCCCCTTCCCTCCAATTAAAGTTGAATTGAGTTTTTCTCCTATGTGGGTGTGAAGTGGATCCTCTAATGGCTTCATATTAGCATTGAGCACATTGGATATTTGCTTTTCCATTCTTATGATACTTTACTAAGAAGAATGTGTTTCAACTCCATCCAGATTAATACAAAAGATGTAAAGTCACCATCTTTTTATGACTGAATATTATTCCATGGTGTACATATACCACAGTTTGTTAATCTATTCTTGAGTTGATGGGCATTTTGGTTGTTTCCATATCTTTGTGATTGTAAATTAATCTGCGATAAATAGTTTAGTTCATATGTCATTATGATAAAATGATGATTTTTTTTTCTTCTGGGTAAATGCCTACTAATGGGTTAGTGGGATCAAGTGGAAAGTCTAATTAGAGTTCTTTGAAGGTTCTCCATACTTCTTTCCAAAGAGGCTATATGAGTTTGTAGTCCCACCAACAGTATAAAAGTGTTCCCCTCTCTCCACATCCATGCCAGCATCTTATTGTGAAATTTAAACTACAACTTAATAATTTTACAAGTTAAGGATGATCATTATTATTGAATTAGCCTATAAACTGTCTGTATATGAGTTTAATGGCATCTGAAAAATAAAGGACTTTTTAAAACTTTAGTTCTACTTGGTAATGAAAGCACACAAAAAACAGGAGCAGAAACAACAACTAAATACTGTCTATGTCAGTGGTTCTCAACCTTCCTAATGCCGCAAACCTTTAATACAGTCCAAGGGGGTCATGACCCACAGGTTGAGAACCGCTGATCTATGTTTTAAGAACTACCACCATTGTGGGGGCTAAGATAAGAATATTAGTTAACTATAAAGGTTATTGAGGATAAGGAGCACAAAGATCAGGATAGGTGCTTGCTCCACAGGTAATAAAAGTGAGAATGACCAAAGAAATAATTACAGTACAAATTCCTGGAGATTTATTCTACATATCCAGAGAAGCCTCTGGAAATATTCCAGAAGCGTCACAGATGATAGGTTGCAATAAAATATCCTGGACACATATGTTTGGTGGGATTCAATGTTACTTAAGTAGCATAACATGTCTTTTCCCTACTGTCTTCATCAGTTTGGGATTCTACAACCGAATATCACAGACTGCATGATTTAAAAACAATAAACATTTAATTCTCGCAGTTCTGGAGGCTGAGAAGTACAAGATCAAAGTGCTGGCACATTTGTTGTCTGGTGAGAACCAGTCTCTGCTTCTAAGGTCACATTTGAGGACCGTATCCTCAAACAGTGAGGAATGCTGTGTTTTCACATGGCAAAAGGTGGAGGAACAAAAAAGGGAAAAGTCTCTTTACCACAGCTTCCTATAGAGACACCTCATCCCACCAATTACCTACCAAAGTCCACTTCTCCCAACACCGCTGCACTGAGGATCAACTTTCAAAATGCATTTTGGCGGGAACAAAAGCATTCAAACCATAAGGCCTCAGAATGAGGGGATCATTACAGCTTCAGGGCTAGGAGGCTTCAATCAGGTAAAAAAATAATGTCTGACTTTTTGACACGAGCTGTGTTGATGATTTTTCTATTCTTAAAGGAGAGAAATCATTGGCTGGGTGAATAGAAGGTGGAATTATAATCTTCCTTATGGAATCACTACTTTTATGTAATGGAAATATATTTTAGGCTAGGACAAAGAATTTTATATATTTAAGCTACAAGTCTAAAGAGATTGCTAAACAATTGACACATTGATGACTGAAAACCAAAAAAGATACAAGTTCAGACATATACGATGCTACATTCACTTATGTCAAAAGTGAAAAAAATTTAAAAAATACAAATTCAGTATTTTTGCCCAGGGTCACACAGCTACCTCATCAGAATGAGCACTTGAACCCGATTCGGGGCTATTACTTCATAACATTAAATCTTCTTAACAACTTTCATTGAGCTTATGTCCCAGGGATAATTTCAGAGAATTCACTTACCAGGGATTTGTGGAAAATTACCTTCAAGGAAGAAAAGTGTAGCACAAAGTTTAAAACTATTAAAACATTTTAATTGTCTAAGGAAATAAATTGTAATTGACTAAATATAACAATTAAAAGCAAATTTTCTATACTTATAAATTTAATGATAATATTATATAGTGTCTTAACACCATTTTATTTAGTTTAAAAATATGTAATTAAATATTTATGGATACAATTCTGGTTATATAGATACTAATATACATATATGCAGAGAATTGAAAAGTGATATTTTTGTTCTCACAGGCAAAAAATCCACTTCTTTCACAATGAAAAAATCTCACATTATATAATAATATTCATAGTAATTTCTACCTTTTTATATACATATCCCTGAATCATTTTGATGATTATCTAAATTTATCTATACTCCGTATATAAAAGCTTGTACATCATTTACATATTTTTAGTATTATTACTACTTAATACTAGAGTTGGGGTAGCATGAAACAACTCCTTTGATTATGAGCTTGATTAGAACTATTTTAAGTTATGATTACTGTTAGATAGGATTTTAATATTTTCATTGTTATTTATTAAAATGGAGTTTTAGACCAGGTCAGAAATAGTCTGTTGTTCACATAGTGTGATAACTATCTGTCATCATGCTATAAGTTTGCAAAGTATTTTAAGTCATTGTAAAAGTCTACAAAACAATCCTATTCCTTCTCTACACACTGTGAATTCTTTTCATGCCCCCTCGTTTTTAGGTGTAAACTGAAAATAGCTACAGTTTTACTTGTTGGTATTTTACTCTGCTTAAATGCCGTTTTCATTATGCATTATGAAAATGCAGTATTCAAACTGTGATGAGAATTGCATCCAACATCTTTCTGGTGCTGTAAATTCTCACACACACGCATGTACATTCACACAAAGACACTATTTCCAGGGAGATATGTGTACACGTGAGCATAATTTGAAGATAAAATAAAACGAATCTTCAGAGTAACTGTACTGTAGTCCTATTACATTATTAGTAAAAATTAAAATGCCTTCTAAGGTGTTATTTCCAGGTGTCATCAAGCATCTAAGTTTCAGGGCTATCAAGTGCATCATCCCAGTGATATTTTGCCATGAACATTTGTGGGAAGCTAAAAATAGTTTCCATCTGATTGGCTTTTAAGATTCATTAGTGAAGCAAATCATCACTCTAAATTACCAGAAGACGGTGACTACATCAGTAAGTGGTGTTCTGACCACGCTGACTGCATAAAGGTCAGTACGGGCCGGTGCAGCTGGCTGTTTTTACATGTCTGGTATTCACTGTGATTGCTCAGTGTGTTCCTTCCTAATGCCCTGCTCTGTAGCACCAATTGTAAAATATTTTTTAATATTCTCTGAACATATGGTATAAAATGGTTAAATTTAATAGTTAAATATTTATATTTTAAATCACTGATTTATCGTGAGGCAAGTACCAAATCGTCAATAAAGTTTTAAATGCCTATTTAAATATGACTGCTAACAAATTTTCTTTCATGTGGTAGATGTTATTCCTTCAGAGGAAATATTTTGGTCAATTATTTCTCTTCTGTAAAGAGAAATACATGAAAATATCTCCCTCATTTGTCAAAACATGCTTTTTGTTTTTTCTAGATGTATCACAGGGAGATATAGATATATAAATATAGGCAGTTGTCATGTTACAAATGAGCTAGGTTTGTCAGTTTATTCTTAAGTTGAATTTGTATGTAAGTTAGGATGGGTACTTTTACCTATTAACTATAATAGCCTCCATTTATAAATGTGAGTTATAAGTAAGATGAATGTTTGTAACTCAAGGACTGCCTGTATAGGCATATATATATATATATATATATATATATAAAACTAGGTGTAATTCAGATAAATTTAAAAATAGACCATAAAGCAATATTCTTATTAAAGAAGCTCATGCATTTAGACACATATCAGAATTGCTTTTTCAGTCCGATCAACTAACTCTTGCCCCATCATTTGAACCTTTGAATCTAATTTCCACCATGTTTTCAGTTTTCTGGATCATTTCAGTGTGAGAACAGAGTGCCTTTTATTATCACTCATCAATGGGCTGATAGTTAAGCTATTTCACTGACCTTTTACACTCCCGAGGATCACTCTATAGGTCTCCAGGATTGCTAAAAGGATTCTTCAGAAACGGAATGAAAAACGTTACTAGCTCTACCTCCATCTTCTTCTTTTGATCTAAACATCTTAGAAATGTAGGTTGGTCATTAAATGTCTTTCTAAGCAATAGATCATCTCCTCTTGGTCGCTTCTTGGTGAATCATAAAGACAAAAGGGAAGGAAGACTGTACAGGTCTTTAGAAAATTCAGAACTCTGACCCGAACATTTGGGGGCAAGTTAATGCTTATTTCTTTCCGTATACAGCCTCCTCATGCCAACTTGTTTGTATAAGTTCTATGTTTCAGCGTGGCCTAATGGGGGCTGGGGATTCAAATGTGATTCTTCATCAGCCATCTGGGTTATTTTTTCGACTGACATGGCTCTAATCATAAAGATGCGGATGACTAAGTTGTATCTTTCGCAAGCCCTGCTATTATGTCCAGTGTGGGTTAAATTGCGGGATATAATGGCTTTCTATAAGTTTTGTAAAATATGACTTTACTACTCTTATCCCTTACCCTCTCAAATTAATGGTCTAGGTTTGGGTGAGAGTAATTTTTTATAAAGTACTGTTATCTTTTCTGTGCAGGGAAAAAATTTCGTTAATATAGGAAAAATGTTGTCCTTAGCACCTGGGAATGGAATACCACAAAAAGTGAAAGAACTGTAAGTTTCACTAATAAGAGTTCCTTTTTGTGAAGGGTGCCTAAAACTCTCTTAAAGAAGAACAACAAAAAACAAATGGAGTAGTTCTCCCAAAAGTGTTGAAAACCCTTGAGTTGAATAAACTGATACTTTGGTCATTCCTGGTCAAACAGCTCTTACCTTGATTTGATTACATTTTCCCTCAACTCTAACTAAAAGTTGATCAAAACCACTAGTAAGAACCCCAGATTCTGAATGTTCCACACTAAAAAATGCCTCCAAGTACTTTCGAACTTTCCAAGGTTGTATTGTCAAAGGCCCTGCTCAGACATTCTGTATGGCAGAAGAATGCCATAGAGTTGGTAGAATAAACTAAAAAATCCAGATTGTATTGTCTGCCTTTATGCTCCCCTTCAAAAACAAGCCTAGAATCAATTAGTCAAACTGAGCTTTATTTAATCCCCAAGGGTTCTTACTGACTGGGGCTGGCAAGTTGGAAGCAGTGTTAAGCTATGCAACTCAATTAATACAATTCATACTTGGAGATCTCAAGTCCAACAGTTCTGAACCTCCCCCTCCTTAAGTTGGCAGAAGGGAGGTTAGGGCCAAACCTCTAGGGACGGCCCATAGGGCACAGATGCCAAACAGTGCCACTCTAGAGGAAATCCCTAATGGTTGCCAATTACCATTACTGACTGGGACATCAAGTTGGAAGCAAGGTTAACCTATCCAACTCAAGTTTATACTTGGAAATCTCCAACACTTCTAAGAACACTATTTTCTGGGCTGCCATGTGTACCTTTAAGAATATACTTCTTTTATGGAAGGGAGACATTAAGTTCCCCTTTAAAACATAAAAACCTATATGTTGGGAGAGTTCACATTTTCAAATGTTTCAGTAAACATTACCAGTAAATGGTATAAACCTCAGACATGTACAGGGATTTCTCCAAAATGAGGCTATGGTTAGTTATTTATATGAACTTACTGGAGAAATACTGACTAATACATACTTTTGGCAGCTATTCTTATAATGGAAGTCATACATAGAAAAGGTGTTATTTGTCCCTGAATCTAAGTGAAGTGTTTATTGATACCACCTGTCTCAAAGATCATTTCTATCAACTTCAACTCCCTGGAAAGGGTTGTTATGGATTATGAAATCATAATAGTCTCTCTTTGTGAGCTGAGGTGCAGTCTTCATAATTGCTATAACTCCTGCTGTAAGTAGACTAGTGTCTTAGGACTAGTGGAAATGTTAACACAGAGACTAAGGGAAATAGCTGCATGAATTTCTAGGTAGACGCTAATGGTGCATTGATTTTATACAGCTAGTCGATTCTAAGACCCTGGGAAGTATGGTTAAGGTTGATACCGTAGGATGGTTTCATCCTAGTGTTTGGGGTCACATTGATAGTAGTTTTAAACACCGCATAAGACAGATTTAATGGTTTTGTCCTAACTTTTGTTAAGTCAATCAAAGTGGCCAACATAGTGGCATGCTTGTGTAAAAATTCAACAGAAGCCAATATGTTCTAGAAATGAGGAGTAAATATTGTTGGGAGATGACTCTACACCAGTTTTTTTTTTTTTTTTATATTTCTATCTTGTGAGTAAGGAATTTACTGCCCTTTAATTGGTGATATGCTTTCATGATTGCTTTTACAATCAATAATCTTCAAAATAAGAGATATTGTATTATAATATAGTTAATAGTGGGCACAGTTACAGACCGGGAAGTTAAATATTGGTATAAAGTTCCAGTTTGCTTATTGTTCATTATAAAATATCTGAATTTCCTAAATCTAGCTCTCCTGTTTTGTTTTTTTTTTTTAACATAATGTGGCAACTGTCACCTGGCTGCTTTTATATCTTCCACTGAAGACTAAACTTCAGACAGTGCAAAATACTGATTGGCCACTACTAATGCTGAGAATAATACATTTCTCATTTTTGACTCATAGGCCTAATATCCATGTCTGTGCCAGAATAACTTGTCGTTTTAAATTTGACATTTAAAATTTCACAATTCTTGATATTGTATGAACATCATGTGATTATTTCTATTTTGGTAAGAAATCCTCTATTCTCTTTGAAATAGATAATCTCAATTTGAATTTGTTTTACATGTCTACAGCACTTTAGCCAAATGTGCCATTCTTAGCTTCAGAAACTGCCTTATTTACTATCTAACCCTTATAAAATTGCTTTTGTAAATTCTCAGTAAGAGAAGTAAGTTCAAATTATTATAATTAATTCTTATTTCATGGTGAATCGATGAATTTTCTTGCTACCTCATATAACCACTGGCATGTTGCCCAACATTTACCATACCTTCCTTCGTTCTGACTTTCCTCAGATAACAGGCTGCAATATATTTGGAATAAAGGGTTGCCTTATTCAAAGCTTGGAATATAAACTATAACCAAATACAGTAGAACCTTCATAGTTGACAACCTCTGTGTACTGACTACCTTCCTTAAGTTGACCTAATTTTCTTAGATTGGATGTACATTCCATGTACATTTCATAATCATAGGCCTAGATCCTTATGTTGACCAATTCATCACTGTTTCTTGGGTGGTTAGCTTACAAAAATTAGTTCTACTGTGTTAACCAATGATGAAAATATTCCTTTTTGACAGTAATTGGCTTGGTTTTAGGGGTGGACATACGGCTAAATTCTGATTAATTAGATATAAGTTTGGGGAATTATTGGCACGTACTTTTCTGTAATAAAAAAGGAAGACAGAAGAGCAAAAACATTGCTTTTCTTTGTGTCTTTCAATGACATTATAAGTATATAGGATGCCTCAATCTTTGGCAACTTTTTTTTTAAAGATCAGGATTTATGCTTGAAAACATAAACAAAGTAGAAATGGCCAAGTAGAAGAACCGAAAGAGCCCAAACCTTCATAGTTTTGAGCTTCTATACCAATTCGGACTATTATCTTTCTGAAAATGTGCTTAAGGGCACATAAATACAGAGTTTACCCACAAAAGTATACATAGGTTAAGAAAGGACAAAAAGGTGTTGAAATTGTAATACTCAACCCATACCAATACAATGAGATGAATACAAATTAAGTCGAGCACCTCTTGCAACTGCAGACATCAAACGTGACTTGACTATTACAAATTTAATACCATTCTTTCCTTTCTTAAAATGTATATACATATTTTTGGCAACCTTTATGAGGTTGGACAATTAAGTTTGTGAACTCATCCTGGAAAAACTGTTACATTTCTAATTGGTGAATATCACTGCAGTCAACTTTAAAGTATTCCCCTTGGGAAGCTATGCACTGATGCCAGGGGCTAGTCTGCCCTTCAAAGTACGTTTTCTAGGATGATTGCACAACCTTAATTGTCAGACCTTCACACAGTGACAGCTCTGATGGCCGTTCTAGAAAAAGAGTTCCAAAATCGTTTGGAAGGGTGGACTAAGCCCTGATGTTAGTATATAACTTTCCAAAGGGAGTACTTTGAATATGACAATAGTGCTATTCAGCAATGAGATATGTAGCACTTTTTCTAGTAGGAAATCCCAAACTTAACTGCCTGACGTCATATTTTCATTTCTGTTTGGGCTTCATTTAAATATGTTATTAAAGATTACAATGTTCTGATATAAAAATATAAAGAAATAAGATGTGATGAGATTAAGGCCATGTGCTCTCCTTATGATATTGTGCAGAAATTCAGTTTACCATGCCAAATTTACTTCTGCTCATGACAATGCAGCATATGTACAGACGTGTACATACACATATCATAGGAATTACAGTATTGTATCTGCCTATTATTTGTGCATATTTCTCTATATTGTTCCGTATAAAGATATATATCACTATAAGATATATATCAAAGGTGTACATCAAAGTACTTTACTTATAATGAAAACTTTTAACTTGTTATAAATGTGCATCATTACAAGCAATGTTTAGAAAAATATATAATCCAACATCAATATGAATTTAAGTACAATATAGTTTTTGTATTTACATTGGTGTAAATAACATTTGCCCTAAATATAATCTAAACAGCTTGAAGTAAGAATTAGCTAAAGAAAATAATTTGTGAAATGTATTTATGTTGATATAAATAAAATTTGCCCTAAATAAAATTTCAACAGCTTGATTAAGAATTAGCTAAAGAAAATAATTTGTGAAATGTGTTATATAGGGGTGTCAAACCTGCGGCCCACAGGCTGCATATGGATTATACAAGGACTTTTTGGCTAAATTAAATCTACTAATTACCACGTATAAATGCAATGTTATTATTTAAATAATTTTACACAAAATAACTTGCTTTAATTTTACTTTCTCATGACATTGCATGACATCATAATTCAGCCAATGCTAAATCATTCGACACTTGCAAAAAATAAACTTTTGTTTAGATCGATTTTGCTACTGGCAAATGTAAGCTGCAAACTTTGTTTTGACTTTATGTCTTATTTAGTAACATGCTTAAAAACTTCAGTGTTACCTTATCTTTAAGATGGAGTACAAAAATGTTTATGAATCATTTTAATGCTGTGAGTCAAAATATAATGCTCTACTGCTTCACGGGTGTGATTCTTGATGTTATGACTAGGCCATATTAGTTAATTGATTAAATATTAATGCGTTTCAATAAGGAGCAAGCATTACTAATATTGTTACCCTCTATTTATTAGATACTAGTGAAAAAAAGATGAAGGTGCTGCCAAAGTAACAGCTAAGTAATGCAAACTGAATCTGTTAAATTAAGCTTAGCAATAAGCATTACTCTTCAGGCATTTGTCTAACACAGACCAGATGGTTTTCTCTGTTGTTTAATAAAAAAATTATTTATATAACCCTGGGGAAATTATTTTTAATTGATAGACTATTTGGGGGCAATTTCAGATTTACAGAAAAATTAGGTAGAAAATACAGAATTTCCATATCCTCCCTCAAATTCCCTTCTCTTAGATCCCTCCTTTGTACATTTGTGACAATATTGATACGTAATGATTAAGCAAACTCAAGAGCTGAATTCTTCTTTACAACACGATGTACAAACTGTTAGCATTAGAGAGACACATTTACAGGGGTTTAAACTGATCTATTTATTTAGCAGCATTTAAATTACTTATGAAAGACCTTTTATGGTTTCCCTTAGCTATATTATATTTTCTCTGAAAAACAGAATAGTCGCTATCACCATCACTATCACCAAGAGAAGATTTATGACATCAATATGGAACATCATGTGTAGTCCCTAGGAAATATTATTTGAAAAACAAATACTCAAGGAAACTTTGGAAATGCATTTTATACCTGCTGTGGTTACTGCAAATTCAATCCTCTGATTCCTGAACTAGTAAGGAGTTCAGTCCTGTCCCAAGGTCTCAGACTCTCAGCAGGGCTCCTACTTGTTGGTACCTGCTATCAAACAAAAGTTATAATCATAACAAACTTACTTAATACCATTCTTTTTTCCTTTTTACAAGTATTGATTCCCTTCCTGGTTTCTTTCCCCACTGCCCAATATCTTCAGATATTGTGAAAGAAAGAAAGAAAGAAAGAAAGAAAGAAAGAAAGAAAGAAAGAAAGAAAGAAAGAAAGAAAGAAAGAAAGAAAGAGGGAGGGAGGGAGGGAGGGAGGGAGGGAGGGAGGGAGGGAAGGAAGGAAGGAAGGAAGGAAGGAACCATTTAAAGAAAGAGGGAGGGAGGGAGGGAGGGAGGGAGGGAGGGAAGGAAGGAAGGAAGGAAGGAACCATTTATAGCATTAATATTTTTTTTAACAAGGCTTGTCCAGGTTTTTCCAATACAACTTACCCCTCCTTATTTGAAATAGAACCCTATAGTCACAGTCCCAATGGGGACTGCCATTTGGACCAGTGAGTATTATCCCCTCAACCAGGGGTGCAGCTGTAGTGTTGCTGTTTATTTCAAGATGCAGAGGTGCTTCCAACATGCACCCTACTGACCACTAGTGACTCTTACACAAGCCTTGCTGATATGTTTAAACCATCAAAATGACAAAACTCAGTGTTCTTGTATATTGTGGTTGTGGAGAATCTTTCTGTCCCAATTTATATTAAAATTGACTAGGAAAATATAAAGGAACTTTTTTCTACCCAATTTTGCCCATCTATTTAATAATGGCCATGCCTGTGTCTTCTGCATGGAAGGGATGAACTCATGAAGACAGAGACTGGGGGGAAGGCTGAGTAACAAAAATACTACTAGATTCAAAATCACTATTCCCTCTAAAACTTGAGGTTGATTTACTAAATTAAACTTGTACGCCAGCCTTTTCATTTTTTTCCCCTAGTTGTTTTATACTCCCTGCCAATGACCAGTCCATGGCCTGTTAGAAACCAGGCTGCACAGGAGGAGGTGAGCGGCCCATGAGCAGATGAAGCTCCATCTGTGTTGACAGCTGCTCCCATCCCTTGCATCACCACCTGAGCTCACTTCATTGGCAGCACTAGATTCTCATAGGGGCACAAGCTCTACTGTAAACTGCACATGTGAGTTATCCAGGTTGTGCTCTGCTTTTGACAATCTAATCTCCTCATTCCCCACCCATGAAAACATTGTCTTTCATGAAACCAGTCCTTAATGCCAAGAAGTTTGGGGACTACTGTTCTAGGAGAACTGGGTATTTTTGACTCACACCTGTGGATGTAGTTAATGCTAAGGCCAAGATCATAAAAAATAGGAAGTTGTATTTAAGTATAGATTTCATTAATAAAATAGGAATAAAGCTTGTTAAAGATACTAGGAATAAATATACAAAGAAATCATAGTGATTTCTTCTGAGCGATAATATCAACAGATTATTTTATTTCTTAAATTTTATTTAACTTCTCCTACTTTGCTAGGATGGTTACTACTATTATAATCATGAAAGCTCAAAAAGGATGCAATAATATGCAGAATAAAGACATAGAAATTTGAACTTCATTACAGATTACGTTGTGAGTTAAAGCAAATTTAAATATTTAAACAGGAAATCCATTGTGTCATGTACAATGGATTTGCATTATAGCTAAGGTGACCCCCAAATTTAGAATATGCCTTTTGTATGATGTACTGTGTACAAACCTACCCAATTCTTGTCCTAGAGAAAAAGAATTATCTTTATTAGAACTGACCAGCAAACAAACCTGCTGTCTGGAGTGAGACCCTGTCTCTCTTCCAGATTTTACTTACTAGCACCATACCAAAGGGTGTGAGAAAGACATAAATACAATCATTTTGTGAGATATTTAAAAAATATTTTCTCTATAAATTGAGCATTTATGCATATCTACATGCACAGGCAGATGTATATATGTATAATTTCAGACCCACCATTATTCTTCACACATATACTAGACCTGATGCTGTCTTTCTCATCAACTTCCCACTTTATGTGAAAAGTAATGGAGGGTTTGAGAGGTTTTTCCTATTTCTAAGCTACCAATTTAGTCTAAACATTTTTCTTATTCAATCATAACTGTGTACATTAGTGCATTTGTGGAGTACAAATGTGTTGATTTTATATACAATTTGGAGTGCTCACATCAAACTGGTTATCATAGCCTTTACTTCTCTTACTTAATTATTGTATTAAGACATTTATACTCTACTCTTTATAGATTTGACATGTACCTTCACATTATGTACAATAGGTGAGGTCCCACCAATTACCCTTCCTTCACGTGGCCTCCCCCCTCCCCTCCCCTCATTTTCCTCTTCTCTCCTTCATTCTGGGCTATAGTTATGTTTTATCATTCCTATGAAAGTGTGGGTGATTATATATTGGTTTCATAATAGTACTGAGTACATTGGATACATTTTCTTCCATTCTTGAGATACTTTACTAAGAATATGTTCCAGCTCCATCTATGTAAACATAACACATTTAGAATATGACAATCTTTTGTCATAGCACAACGGGCAGCATGACCTTTACTTTTTTATTGGTTTTCTGTCCCTTGGGGCCAATGCAAAGCACTCTGGGTACATTCTGCACACACAGTGGATTTGCATTACAGCTAAGGTGACCCTTAAATTTAGAGTATGACATTTTTATGATGTACTGTATACAAACTTACCCAATCCTTGTCCTAGAGAAAAAGAATTATCTTTATTATAACTGACCAGCAAACAAACCTGCTATCTGTTCTGGAGTGAGACCCTGTCTCTCTTCCAAGGCTATGTACAGTACAAACATCCTCGAAAGACAGCTTAAAGCAAAAAATAGGCCACCACGATCTCTGCTTCCACCATTTTCAGAAATATGAAAATTCCATGGAGAATTGTTTCCCAACACACTCCTGAATATCAGAAAAGTAAATCAAGAAATATCATCTTAGAATTTACTACTTCAAAAAGTCTTCTTTGCATAATTTTTTCTTAGTTGAATAATGCTCAGTCTTTTATATTTTTGTACATTAAGCCACTTCTCTGTGCATTTAATTTTCTCTATATTGGGGTTGTGAGGGGGCTTAAATAATATCATTGAAATAGAGTTTTCTTTATTTCCTTAGCCATATTTTGTGAGCTTTGCTATCATCTGCTGCAGAAATCTGTGACCAGTAAATTTTCTTATTATGTTACCTTAAAAAGGACTTCTGCTGGGTTAATCACACCTTGGCCCACACCACTGTGCCTAACCCTTGATGGGAAGTTATTTTCTTAGTTCATTTATGATCTGCATAATAGTTCAGTAATCCTACCTACAACATTATTTTGTTTATTCTTTTAAGGCCCCTTTAGTTACCTTTCAGCCTAGATATTGATTACCTTCTGAATTCTGCAAGAGATTAGGCTATCTCTTCCTTGAAACAAAAGAAACTTTGAGCAGGTTAGCAATACCATCTAGGCCTCTTTTACTATAACATTGTCAGTTTTATTCTACTGAATCTGTTACTTGTAGCCATGGTGTTATGCTGCAGGGTTGTTTTACATTACCTCTTCCAAACCGCTAAAATTCCCAGTGGTGACCATTACCGTTTCCTTTCTTCCCATTCCTCTCTCCTTTTCTCCCTAGATGAAAAGAAATAGGTTTTCCTATTCCTCCACATCTGTCGCTGAGACATTGTATTTACATTCTATTTTTGTTATCCAGAAAGAATATAACCTGGTTGCCTAGCTATTGCAGTTGAAACATCTGTATTTTTCTAGAAAAGAAAAACTTGCTTCAAATTATTGAGACTTGGTTCTTAACACAGGAATTATAGGAAAGGTATAAAATAGACACAAAGATGTAATATTAATATTCTTTAATATATTAAAAATATTATCTTGTTATCCAATATTTAGTGTTATCACCAAAACCATGTCCCAGATAGTTAAGAGACAATAAAAATATGTAAACTACCAAAAAAGTTAAAGAGATTATTTAGCCTAACATAAATAACATTGAAAGGAAGAAAATTAAAGATCAAAACATCATTTTGAGGACGGATGTTGTGGCTCACACCTGTAATCCCAGCACTTAGGAGGCTGAGGCGGCTGGATTGCCTGAGCACAGGTTCAAGACCAGCCTGAGCCACAGAGAGACTTCATCTCCAAAAACAGCTAGGTGTTGTGGTGGACACTTAACCTTAAGTGTCCCAGCTACTTGGGAGACTGAGGCAAGAGAATTGCTTAGGCTAGGAGTTTGAGGTTGCTGTGAGCAAAGATGCCATGGTACTCCACCAAAGGTGACCAAGTGAAACTCTGTCTCATAAAAAAACCCAAAAAAACAAAAACCCCCATCATTTTGGATAAGGGATATTTTATTAACTTAAAGATTCATAAGGTCAGGATAAGAATGTATCAGAAGTATGAGACACTTAAGGTTGAAAAAGTAGAATATCGAAAAAATGATTAGTGAACACATAGGTATTGAGTTCATGAGACAGTAATATTCAAATATGCACAATTAGATGTTTATGAGGAAAAATAAAGTTTAATTAAACACATGTTTTTTATAAATATTTATTATAATAAATATATACAAATGATATATATAATGTTACTCAGAATGCTCCTATTTATCTAATTGTCTCAAATACCTTATAAAATTTATTAATTCTAGAATGATTTATTAAACACTAGATGAAATTTAAAGATCCCAAAATAGTAAATTAGAATGTTATGAACTCATAAGGAAATTAATAGTTGGCTTAATCTAGGAAGAGAAATTTGACTTCGATTTCAGGCAAATTCTGCAACACCTGTTATCCACACACCAACCGCAGTCCTTCATCTTCAACCATCTGATGACAATACTAATTCCCCAGAAGTTATCATGCTCATTTCCAGCGATCACTTGAGTAATACCACTCAGAAGAGTGTTCCTCAGCTAAATAGTACAGTTGCTTTTCAATAGTCACCAAACGAACTACAGAGGAGTTTTTTTCTTCTTAAAAAAATCATTGATACAAAGAAAAGGAAATCATTGTATTTCAGCTGGTTCAGCGAAGAGAAAAATGATCCTCATGAAACATTTATTTTCAATTGAAAGCCATAAAGCATCTATTTGTTTTATTGTACTGGAGAACTAATACAACATGAAGTTTCATAGCAGATAAAGATAGATGAGTGAAGTTACAAGCCAACTAACAAAGTTATGCTGACAGATTGATACAACAGCATCATACATTCTGCAGTGGACAAATGGGTACTGTAGCAGTATTTTTTACAGAGGAAGCTTGATTTTTCATCTATCCATTTTCCAAATGTGACTTAAAAAGGTCATACTCCATCTTCTTGCAGAAATGGTATGTATGAAGAATGTGCTAGAAGTAAAACCACATGAGAAGCGTTATACATATTCTACATATAGTTTTATGTGTATGACATTGATTGTTCAGTAAATGCAAGTTACTCTACAATCTCTGAGTCCATCTGTTCCCTTAGAGGAAATAAGGACATATGCAAATGTATTTATATTTACATTTTCTTCAAGAGTGAGAACTTTAGTTTCAGTAAATACGAGCTGTCAGTCAAAATTTTGGAACAAGAAGTAGGTTATGAGTAGAAATAGCAGATAAGGCAGAAGGCTAAGCAAGACAAAAATTATTTTTCTACTTAAGTTTAGGAAAACAAAGAAAAGAATAGGGTAAGACCCATGTGAAAACATATTAATATATATTATTCAATACAAAAATCCTAAAACACACGACTTACTGAAAAAGAAGGAAATACAGGTTATTAACCTTTTAGAATGCAACACTTAATAAGAAGTTTAGAAAATAAGCACTTAATATAAAATGTACGACCATAAGTCTGACACACCACGTCAATACTGGGCAAAATGTATGGCACATACTTAATATTAACTGAGAAATCAAGGACAGCTTCGTAGAGCCAGTGGTATGTACGTAAGGTCCAGAGATAAGAACAAACACGAACTCAGGGAATGGATATAGGAAAGTGTGAAACGTGATGTGCTACAGCCGCATTTTCAAGGATCTAGGTGTCGGTCAGCATGATGTGATAGTGAAAGTTAAGGTAATTGAGTAGGTTGTCAGTTATAATGTAATAAGAAAAATATTAGGAGAAAAAAATAATAATAGGAGAAAATATGATAAAATATTCTGTTTTCTAAGTATACAAATTGTTGAAATGCAGCTTTTATGCGATTCAACTTGGTAAATATTGAGAAGTAAATCTGGAGACCATATCACACAGGACAATATCGACAAAGTTGAGGGGCTTAGACTTCATTCAGCCTCTGCCATTTGTAAACTAAGCAATCTTTGCAATCTACTTCACTTCCATATGAATGTATGTGTGTGTTTTTTATTTTAACATGGTGATGTCAGTAACCCATAAGGTCAAAAAAACACATATGACATTTTAGGAATGATGTATGGTCCATACTGAAAAATATCTCAATGAGAAAAGTGCCTATGTTTTTGTTATAAATAGCAAATTTATCTATATTAATGTTTAGTGTCATGAGTATGTTCTTGAGAGGATACTGTGGAATGTCAGAGCAAGATAGAATAATATGGACTTTCACATCACAGATTATTTTTTACTAAGATCCAAAAATAGGACAGCGAACAGGAAACCAGCACAGAATTTAGGGGGATGATGGTAGTCCAATAAAGGGTATCAGAGTCTGAATATGATAAAGGCTGAAATGGAAGCAGGAATGGGAGATTCATCATATTTGGGGTGATTGAGTAAATAAGGAAATTTATTAAGAATATTGGCAGCCAAGTTTCTCATTATTTGAGAAAAGAGTTATAAAGAAGGAAAGAGAGAAATCTAGAATGAATTCTGTTATTTTGATTTTTTTTTTTTTTTTGTAGAGACAGAGTCTTACTTTATCACCCTCGGTAGAGTGCCATGGTGTCACACAGCTTATTGTAACCTCCAGTTCCTGGGCATAGGCGATTCTCTTGCCTCAGCCTCCTGAGTAGCTGGCATTACAGGTGCTCACCACAACGCCCCGCTATTTTTCTGTTTTGCAGTTCGGCCGAGGCTGGGTTTGAACCCGCCACCTTCATTGAGGCCGGCACCCTACTCAATGAGCCATAGGCACCACCCTGAATTCTGTTATTTTGGATGGAAATTGGAGTTATAACTGTGAGTTCCTGATTTTCAATACGTAGACATATAAGATAAACACATACCTAACTGAGTGTGCATGTATGTGTGTGTCTCCGTTCCACTTAAAGAGTTTGGGAGCAGCAACAACCCAGTAACAACGAACACATACAGTACCCAGAGCACTACTTTTAAATATTACTACTATCTACCACAAAAGTAGGACTCTTTCAAAAATTACTGATTCTAGAGTTAAGACAGGAGAGACATATATAAGCTTGAAATATATTCTTTTTTTTTTGAGATATATTCTTAAGGAGAATCCAAGGAAGTACTCAAAGAATGATGAGTAACAGATGAATAGTTTAAAAAATGTGGTATATATACACAACGGAATACTATTCAATCATAAAAAGAATTAAATTTTATCATCTGTGCCAATATAGATGATCATAGAGGACATAATGTTAAGTGAAATAAACTAAAGAAACAGGACAAATACTGCCTGATCTCACTCACATTTTGAATTCATAATGGTTGATCTCATAGAAGGAGACAGTAGAATAGTGGCTACCAGAGACAGGGAAATGAGCAAAAGTTGATCAATGAATACTAAGTTACGGTGAGAAGGGATAAATTCTGACGTTCTGTTGCACAGTGGCATGATTATACTTAAAAATAATTAATTTCATATTTCAAAAATTCTAGAATAGAGGATTTTGAGTGTTCTTAATCACAAAGAAATAACAAATGTTTGAGATGAAGTAGGTGATAATTATCCTTCTTTGATCAGTACGTAATGCGTATACATATCAAAACAATACAATGCATCCTATGGCCATGCTACAGTTGTCATGGAAGGCAGCATGAAGGGTATCGTCTTGGCAAAATATGGACAATATTATAGAAATAAAAATAATTATCATAATTATTATACCCATTGAATAAAATACCAAAATATAAATGTCTAATAATATATTCAAATATATGAGCACATTTAAAGTTTAAGGAAGAACATGATATTTTCATAGTTTTCAACTTTCTCCTCCACAAACTCTTAACAATATATTTGGAAATTACAAATGGCTAAAGGCATTCACATAGGTGAAGCCTGGACTATACCACCTAATCAAATGATCAACTTACATATTACCAATTATGGGGCAAATTTTTATCACATTCCATGTAAGAGGCAATGAGAAGAATGTGGCATCAATTTTGTGGCATTCTGCCCTGTGACGCAATACATGACTCTACTCACAAGAAACCCACAGGGACCTTTTGTAAAATAAATTGGCCTGTTAGAGTTATGTAGCTTAAGGGAAGAATGAAGGACCCTTTCTATATCAAAAAAAAAACGAAAGTAATATGAAAATGCGATAAACCACGTGATTTTGAACTGAATATTTTTGCAAAGATTATGTTGACAAATATTCCTGTGTGGGGGAAAGACATTTTGCAATACCTCAGAGTGATGGTGATGGGCCATCAGGTAAGAAAACTATCTGGCTCACAAGAACAATATTTTTGTGCCATACGTGCAACTTTTCAATAAGTAGAAAATTATTTATAAATTTAAACAGTATATATTAATCTTTATTTCATATGAGGGATATGAGTAGTCAATGAGAACTATAAGCAAGGTCATGGCATGATCAATTTTCCTATTCAAAACAAAAGAGGTTCTTGCTACCTTGTGGCACATGAACGGAAGGATAAGGAAGAGACATTAGTCAGGACATGGATCTTTAAAGATTTGAGATGAGGACTATCAGAGGTAAGCAAAGAATGCAGGAATTCACACACAGTAGTAATATTCAAGATATTAATATCAAGAGAAAACATGGTGAGTGGTATCAGCAAGAAAGAAAAATCAAAAATTATCTCAGAAATCTTGCCTGAGATATATTATCTTGAAACAAGTGTGAATTGTTGCTATAAAAAATACAGTAATATGCGATTATTATAAATAAATTTGAAATACAGGAGAAAAGTTTGGATGGGCCATAGACACAGAGTTTACATTTCTCTCCGACATTTCCTCTAACATAACAGATGATCTCCTACTAAAAGAAGTTCATATTTTCACATATGAATGGAAAATGGAAAAAGTCATGTTTTGCCATAGTTTTCTAAGTCAGAAACAGTACCAAGTCTATTTTGGACATGACATCTCAATGTGTAGAATGAATAGTCTTTGGAAGAGCTAAAATTGGTGGAAGAATTAAGGCATATGGACCATAATAGTTTTAGGTACATCAAATTCAAACAAATATTCACTAAGTGAACATTATGCTGTAAATGCTGACTTATTTCAGCAAAATATTATACATTTAAAGCTGTGTTTATATACAAGGTATAAGTTTATTTCTAATTTTAAATGCACAGTAATGAAAGTAATATTGAAAATAACTGGATATCCACTAATTGATCAGGATTCCAAAATACTCAATAACAATGACCAGAACACTGTCTCAAAGTCAGGTTTCTGGCACAAAATCTTGCCTTAAAAAATGCAACTACTTAAATAAATCACAGAATATTTGGGGAAAACAATTTAAAAGTTAAAATGTCTTTTATTTCCAGATAATTTTAGCTGTACATTATAAATGTAAATTAACCTTTATAATCTGCAATTGCATCAAACTGCTCTCTAAAACTAAATAAGAACATTAACAGGAGAGGTACGTTAGGTTTATTATTTTTACAACTAAATATTGCACTGACGGATGATAATTCTTTGAAAAGTTAAAAGTAATTGATAATTGTTATCAGACATACTATAAGTCCAAGTGATAATATTCCATGGCAGACATACACCGTCGGGAAAAATAATGTCCAGAAATAGGAAAGTTTCAAAACCACATAATAAAGAGCCCTGGAAAATTTCAAAGTGAAGGAAATATTTTTGCTTTTTACAAACATTGTATGTGTTACTACATTTTTAAAAAGAGCTTAATCATGAAACTGAGATTAATGATTAGGAGTTACAAGGAGACAGAAAGTAATGAACTTTGCAAGGAACTAAGCTTTTAATGAACTGCTTGTATCCCACTGATTAGTGCCAACGCAGCTTTGATGCCCTCACTCAGGCTCAACTGGAGAAGTTTCCATGCAAATAACCCACTTGAACTAACGCTCTTCAGTATTTGTAAAGTTGTACATGTTAAATGTATCTATGGGGAGGTGTGGCTGTAAGACTGAGAGAAATAGCAGTACAGAAAAGTTAAGTGATTAGCAAAGTGTCATAGTGATTATGAATGAGCTGAGACTTGAACCCTTGTCTTCCTAAAGACTGGTTCTATATGTTAACCCTGAAAATATTCTTGATCATTTGATATTAAACAATCACTGTGCTACAATATCATTGGTTTGTAAAGCTGAGGAAACAATTCTCTAATCCTTTAAATTAATATTTCACAAGAGCCTTTCTTAAGGCATGTCACTCTTTGCCAGGAATTCTGTCAGCTGTCCTAACTAACAATTAGGGGGAGGGCTTGTAAAGCTTCCCTTGCTTGCCCACTGCTCCACTCCTGCTGACTGGCCTGCTTCCGAAAAGAACACTGGAATTTGTCCACTGCCCAGGCTTTGAGAAATGCAGCCCTACACTTTTTTTTTGTACCTATGCTGTTCTGTTTGCTGTGATACTTTTCACGTGGAAAACTATCTCTAATAATATTTGTGCTTCTAATTCACTCAGGTGTAATTCTATTCATTGTATTTTAAATGCTTTTTCGATCACCCTAAATATCCAGTAATGTAGGAAGAGTTATTTCCTGTTAATGGAATAATATGCACTTGTAAAAATAATAATATCATAGTAGCAAAATAAGTCAATAAACAAGGGAGGAAAAATATCATTATAAATTATTGATATAGGATTATGCTACACAAACTAATAGAATAGATTGATTGCTGTTAACACGTCATCATTCCCATTTCCATTGTCTCCTTAAAAAATGCCTAAGAATTTCTTTTCCAGAAAACAGTAGGAGAACCCATTGTTCTGTGGTGTCAGTTATAAACAGTTAGCTAAGAGCGTTTGTGGTGGGGTCTTGTCCTCCCAGAAGTTGACTGATGTATTTTACTCTGCAGAGCAGAAGGCAGCTGGAATTACCTATGGTAGGTTGTTGGCTGGATTACTAGAATTACCAAATAAACGTACAAGATGCTCTGCAAGAATATTAAGCCTTCTAATCCATAGATATAGAATGTCTTTCTAGTGTGTCTAATTTCTTTCAATGATGTTTTGTACTTTTCAGTAAATGTCTTTTATCTGTTTATTTAAATTTATACTTAAGAATTTTATTGCTTCACATTTTTTTAAATGAGGTTGCTTAACTAATTTCCTTAGCAATCCACCTAGTCAATGCAATTCATATCAAAATTTCAATAGTGTTTTTTTTACATAAATAGGAAAAAAAATGTTAAATTCATATGGAATCACAAAAGACACTGAACAACCAAAACAACTTTAAGGGGGAAGAAAAACACACGGAGCATTACATGTTGTTCTTTCAAAATATATTACAAAACTGCAGTTATTAAAAACAGTAACATATTAACATAAGCACAGACATGGAGACCAAGGAAATAAAATAGAGTCCAGAAGTAAATCCACACAAATATGAGCACCTGATCTTCAACAATGTTTTCTAGACTACACAACAGGAAAAAGATAATCTCTTCCATAAGTGATATTGGGAAAACAGGGTATCTACATGCAAAATCATAAAATTTCCCCCTAATCTTACACTGCACAATAGAAATATCACAAAATGGATTAAAGAATTAAGCATAAGACCCCAACGTATAAAACTACTAGATGAAAGCAGAGGAAGAAACTTTTGCTGGGGAGTGTAGTAATTGACACAACCCCAAGAGCACAGACAGGATAGCAAAAGTAGAAAAGTCGGACTGTATCATGAAAAGCATCTTCAGCAAAAGAAATGATCAACAGAGGGGGAAAAAAATCTATAAAATGAGAGAAAATATTTTCAAATGATGTATTACATAGGGGTTAGTTTGCAAAATACATGGGAACTTCTACAATTCAATATCAAAAAAAAAAAAAAAACCTAACAATACAATTGAAACATGTGCAAAGGTCTTGAATTGATACTTCTCCAAGAAGACATACAAATGGCCAAGAGGTATTTGAAAAGATGTTCAGTGTCACAAACTGTCAGGGAAATCAAAACCCAAACTACCATTACATATTGCCTCAGAGATGTTCGAATGACAAAACAAACACACAAACAACCCAGTGTGGTTAAGGCTGGGGAGAAATTGGAATATACACTGTTGGGAACGCAGCACAGCACAGCTGCTATGGACAAGACGAGGGTTCCTCAAAATTAAAAAATAAAAACTACCACGTGACTCAGCAATGTCATTTCTGAACACATATTAAAAGGAACTGAAGTCAGGATCTCCAGGAGATACGAACACTCCCATGTTCATTCCAGCACTATTCACAATAGCCCAAATAAAAACCAACCTACATTTCCATTGATGGATAAAAGTTGAAGACAATGTATTTTATACATACCATTCAGGTTTTTATAAAAGGAAAAAAGTGCTGCAGTACATGACGGCATAGATGGACCTTGAGAACATTATGCCAAGTGAAATAATCCAGTCACAGAAGGATAAACACTTCATGCTTCTACTTTCATGAAGTACGTGCATCATCAGACAGAAGCAGAAAGTAGAACGGAGGTTTCCAGGAGCAGTGGGGAGTATAAAGCTTGGGTAATGCAGGATGAGTTAGTGCGAGAGGTCTGCTGTCCAACATTGTGCCTATAGTCAACAATACTGGACTGAACCCTTAAAAGTGTTCTAGAATAGATTTCAGGCTGTGTTTTTTACCTAATTTAAAAATAATGCAGTTCAGTCAAATTTGAATTTCAGATAAACAATAATTTTTAGTATAGCTAGTAATATTAGGGACATACTTCTATTAAAAAGCGATGTTGTTTATCTGAAATTCAAGTTTAATTGAGCATGTGTTTTATCTTGCAATGCAACCTCGAGGGGCTCTGGAAGTCCTTTGGAAAATGATTGATTTTCATTCTGAGAGGCAGCTACAATCGTTGTTGCCTGCCTCCCTGAATCCCTGGATCTCTGCATGCTCACATTTTCTAACAGCAATCTTCCTGACCTTCCCTCAGCCTTTCTGTTGTATAAGTCTCTAACTATCTGTTACAAACTGGCAAGCTTCTTTCTTTTTAAAATCTTCCAGTCCTTTCTATTTCTAAAAGGAGAAAATTCAGATAAATACTAATATTTTTTAAAGTTATAACTATAATCACTATATGTAAAATTCATATATGACTTGACTTCATGAATATAGAGACTGCTTATGAGTCATTTCTTTTTCAAAATTGCCTTCATGCTATTTATCAGTTAAACACATTAAAATATTCTCAAACATGTGCTTTGAAGCTACATAAAAGCTTATGTCCTTTACTTATTTTCCTCTCTGCAGGAAAAAAAATATAATTTATTGATTCAAATAGTTTTCAAGGTCTCATCGTTTGTTTGTTTGTTTGTTGAGACAGTCTCAAGCTGTTGCCCTGGGTAGAGTGTGGTCGCGCCACAGCTCACAGCAACCTCAAACTCTTGGGCTTAAGTGATTCTCTTGCCTCAGCCTCCTAAGTAGCTGGGACTACAGGTGCCCGCCACAATGCCCAGCTATTTTTCTGTTGCATTTGTCATTGTTTTAGCAAGCCCTGGGCTGGGTTCGAACCCACCAGCCTGGGTGCATGGGGCCGGTGCCCTACCCACTGAGCTATGGGCACCGCCCTTTCCTTTGTTTCTCTGGTTCAGTTTCCCCATTTTATTTTAAGTACTAAATCTAAAGAATTTTATGTATGTGTATGCAAATACTAATAGGACAAAAGATCTTTGGAGCACATCACATTATCTTTTTATAGATTCCTTATTGACAGCGCAACTTTATCATTAAAAAACTTCTTAGTAAAGGAACAAACTTGTTAGGTTGAAAATGAATATTGTATGTAATTATTGGGTATATCTATATATAAAGAAAATGATCTCTACCAAGTTAATACTTAATAGAATTTACATCTTCCTCCAAATGTGAGAAGGCCTTTCTTTCAACAAATGTTTTGAATCAAATATAATGTATGGTCTGTGAATTGGTCTTAAATCCAAACTGGAACAATGATTCAAACAATTAAAGAGGCACTTTTTACTCCATGTGATTGACAGCTCTGGATATAATCCTTCAAATAGTATTATGGTTATAATAACATACGGTAGAGCACATATGTTTTGGAATCTGACATTATTAGATCCCACTTTGTAATTTTTGTTTAGTAGCAAAAATACTGTTCATATTTTTGTGTCTCATCTTCTTTCTCTATAAAATAAATATGGTAGCGCCTATAGTTCAATGTGAGCTTCAAATTAAATTATATATGTATAAATATAAACACATTTATATAGTTTCTAAGGAAAAGAGCTGTTTTACTTCTTTTGTAACTGATAGTTTGCATCAGAAGTTGGTTTTACATACATATTATTTTTGGGCAATTACAGGTGAAAAAACACATTAGCTAAACTACAGTTTATACCCTGAACAACAAGTGAATGATAAACCAGGTGACAGTCAACACTCATCTTTCTTCAGAAACAGCTGCTTTCTGTCTGAATGATCTGTCCACCTCACCAACATCCCACCTTAGCCTACATTGAAAACCTCTTGAAAGTGTATCTAAAAAACAAGATGTTTCTATTGCTATTCTTTAAATGAGATAATAATATTACTAGAAATTAAAGGGAAATTTTATCATAATGGTACTAATCACAATTAAAGAATGTGCTTTTGTTTATCTACAAAATCCTTCTTTATTTCTATTCAATTTTCTATGAGTACTATGTCTATTACATGATAAATTCTCATCATCTAACATCTGTTCATATTCTTCTGTCTTCCAACAAGTCACTGATGATACAGAAAGTACAAAGTCATTGTAAATGTACCTGAGTTCATATCCCAGCCCCGCAAATTATTAGACATGTGATTGCAGGTAAACCACTTCCTCATGGTTAGTTTTACTCTTTATAAAATATGCATCTAAACTATACCTAACTTAAAGAATTTTACCAAATTTTAAATGGCAATGTTTTCAAATACCTCAGCATATTGAGCCCTCCCTTAACTAAGGCTTGTATGCCTTTGAATGGTTTATAATTTTTAAAATAAATTGCTTCTGAACAATAGGTATATGATCGCTGAGCTCATGACAATATACATGGCTCTAGACACTGAGTGAATCCTTATGAAAACAACATCATTTCTACAGAGGGACCATCAAAATATATATATAAGAACAGATACAGGAGCAAGTTAAATGCTGGCAAAGGTATTGATTCATCACAATCCACAAGTTGAGGTTGTATTAATAACCAAAAATCATTAATAAACTGCAAATATGAAACAGAGGAGCGAGAGAAAAAGTTTAAAAGATGGAGAATGTGTTACAGTGTGAGGGCTGCCACAGCAAAGTACAACAAATTGGGTGTTGGGAACCATAGATATTTATTTATTTGCTAGTCTGGAGGCTAGATGTGTAAAATCAAGGTGTCCTCAGGGTTGCTTTCCTTCTGAAGTTTTAGCCCTTGGTTTGAAGATGGCTACTGTCTTGGTCTTCACATAGCCTGGTAACTGATATGTCTCTTTTTCCTAAAAGGACACCAGTTATATCGGGTTAGATCCCACCCATAATAACCTCACTTCATCTTAACTAGCTCTTCAAAAGCAAACACAGTCACATTCTATGGCATTGCTGGTTAGAACTTCAAGATATAAATTTTGAGGGACATAATTCATCTCTTAACAGGAAAGGACCTATGAATTAAAAGAAACTTAAACTACATATTAGCCAACATTAATGATAATGTATGATCCCAAAACAAAACAAAACCAACAAATGCAATAGATTCCAAAAGCACATATTTAGTCAGTAGTTTTCTAAGCATCGGCCAGAGACCTTGGGATTCAACAAAATCTTTTCATAGTGCTCATGAGGTCGACACTATTTGCATAATTATGCTATGATGTTATTTGCCTTTTCCCGCTGCTTGATATTTTCTTTGTTACGGTACCAAAGCTGGTTAACGTACTAACATCTCAGTGTGAATAAGAGGTGAGAAAAGCAAATTGTATTTAAAAAATTATTGAATAGCTAAATAAATAGAGGCTAATAAATATGCCCCTAAGCAGAAGATTTCCAAATAGTTTAGTAGTTCACTCTTCAGGAGATAAAGCCTAGCTTCCCACTCTCTAAGCACAGACTGCATTGTAGTGATTTCTTTCCAAACAGAAAAGGGTAAAAAACATTTTTTTAAAAGGAAATTTACTGTTGAGAAATGTGACAAATACTATGTCATCCAAGTAATCAAGATCAATATCAGCAGTGATATATCATGTTGATAGCATATACCCGTCATATGATGTGATAAAAATGCCACTTTATCTCCCCAAACACATAATGCTACTTGAATCATGAGAAAAATACCAGACAACTTCTGATTGAGAAACATTCTTCAAAATACTTAAGCAGAACTCAGAAATGTTCAGGTAATCAAAAACAAGCGTATTCTGAGAATCCGTGACAACCAAAGGAGCCCAAGAAGTGACAGTGACTAAATGTAATACGAAATCCTAGAAGAGAAGAGAGGTGTTATGTAAAATCTAAAGAAATTTGGATAAAATATGAAGCTTAGTTAATGTTAATAGGTCAATAATTGTAATACATATATATATAAAGTGAAAATAATAGGAAAATTAGCTGTGGAATATACAATTCTTTGTATAATATAAGGTTCTAATATAAAATCTGAACATCTAAAACTCCTCTTAAAATGTTTATGTTTAATATATGATGTCTAATAAATCATTAGACCATAAATCTGGAAAAAAATTTCACTTACTAATATTCTTGATGAAGCTTTAAAAATTGTTAATTCTACTAAATCTTGACCATTAGGTATTTAAATAGGATGTAAGAAGATACATTTAAATGGGACACAAAAAGAAATGCAGTTAAATGGGACATAAGAAGAAATCACGGCTCGGCACCTGTGGCTCAAGCAGCTAAGGCGCCAGCCACGTACACCTGAGCTGGCAGGTTCGAATCCAGCCCGGGCCGCCAAACAACAATGATGGCTGCAGCCAAAAAATGGCCGGGCGTTGTGGCGGACGCCTGCAGTCCCAGCTACTTGGGAGGCAGAGGCAGGAGACTCGCTTGAGCTCAGGAATTAGAGATTGCTGTGAGCTGCGATGCCACAGTGCTCTATCCAGGGTGACAGCTTGAGGCTCTGTCTCAAAAAAAAAAGAAGAAATCACATCTGCCTACTGAAGTACCACCTCCAAGAAAAACTCTGTTATTTGACCATGAGAAAATACTAATAAACTATGCTTATTTATAATTGGATAATTGCAGAGTTTGCTAAAAAATATAAAAAGTGATCTTGTCATATTAAAAATAAATTAGACTGTATATTTTACCAATGATCTTTTTTACAATGATTTTTTTAAACAACAGAATTTTAAGTTTTTAAACCTTGCATTATTATTATTTTTTTTTTTTTTTGAGACAGAGCCTCAAGCTGTCACCCTGGATAGAGTGCTGTGGCATCACAGCTGACAGCAACCTCCAATGGGCTCAAGCGAG
Organism: Perodicticus potto; assembly: GCA_963574655.1. Taxonomy (NCBI): domain Eukaryota; kingdom Metazoa; phylum Chordata; class Mammalia; order Primates; family Lorisidae; genus Perodicticus; species Perodicticus potto. Next base: position 2,083 of record CAUYRH010022494.1, on the reverse strand, counting down.
TCTCCTGCCTCCACCTCCCAAGTATCTGGGACTACAGGTGCCCGCCACTATGCCCAGCTATTTTTTGGTTTCAGCTGTCGTTGTTGTTTGACGGGCCCAGGCTGGATTCGAACCCATCAGCTCAGGTGTACGTGGCTGGTGCCTTAGCCGCTTGAGCCACAGGCGCTAAGCCATAAACCTTGCATTATTAACTTGACATTCTCTCAACACTTAAAGGCATGTATGATGTGATCATCGATAATGCTTAAAAATGTGACTTTTTAATTATCATGCAATAAAAAGTGTCACATTTGTAAGATCTGCATAATGCAGTAAAAATATATATTTCTAAATGAGCCATATTTTTATCATACAAATCATGAAACAGCAAAAAATCTATTCAGTGTACAAGTTTGCATAGTAAATTTTAACATAGTAAAGTTTTTAAAAAGCTACTTGGTATGGTTCAGATTTCAAAATCCAAATAATCTTTAAAATTTTTCCCCTTGTCTCATTTTGACTTACTGTCAAAAAATTACATCTAAAATAACTTAAAAATGCTATTCAAAATACTTCTTCCTTTTCTAGCTACATATGTATGGGAGGCCAAAATGTTTCTATATACTTTACAAAACAACATGTAGCAATACACTAAAAGCAGGATCAAATATAAGAACATAATAGTCTTCTGTTAAGCAAGACATTGAAGAAATTTACAAAATCATAATTTCAGTCCTCTCATCATTAAGGAATAAATCAAATTATTTTTCATAAAAGATGTCATATGCATTTAACCAATTTTATTTTATGGTTATTTTTATGTTAGTGATTGATAAAATTGTTTTTATTACTGATAAAATTAATATGAATACATATTATGGAGCAAAAGATACTTGGAAACTTTAATATTCTTTAAGAATGTAAAAGTTTCTTGAAAACTAATAGTTTGAGAACTAGGAGATTAAGCGATGAGACATGTGAAAATGATCAGATATTTTATATTACTGAGATATTATTGTTAAAATCGTTTAATGGGAGTAATGTGATAACGGATTTTATTTTTCGAGCCCCAATTATTTAGGGAAAGATCCCGAAATATTGAGACAAAATTATTTGCTTTCTGGAATTTGGTTGAAAATAATCTGGAAGAGGGTGATTTGTGCAGTAGATGGTACATAGATGAATCAAAGCTATTGATAGGTTTCTAAGTATTGGGTGATGTAAGCTTGGAGTTTTATTGTCCTTACTTTTGATTTCTTCTTTTTTTTTTACTTCAAAACTGTATGGAGGTACAAATATTTTTGGTTACATGGATTACTTTTGTAATGCTCAGTTTGGGACTTTAAGTGTGCCCATCACCCTAATAGTGTTCATGTACCTATTTGGTAGATTTTCACCCTCCCTCTTCCCCATCCACCTCTTGGTTTTTACTGAGTTTTACTTCCCTCTATGCACCTGTTCACTGATTAGTTCCAATTTAATAGATCTGGTGTTTGTTTTCCCACTATTTAGATACTTAGTTTAGGATAATGGTCTCCAGTTTCAACCAAATTGTTGCAGAAGGCATTAATTCATCCTTTTTAGAGATGAGTAGTATTCCATGGTATATATATGCCACATTTTGTTAATCCACTCATGAATTGGTGAGCACATGTCTTGATACAACAACTTTGCAACTGTGATTTGTACTGCAATGTAACATTTGATTGTGGGAATCTTTTTAATAAAATGACTTTTTTACCCTGGGTAAATACATAGTTGTCAGGTTGCTAGATCAAATGGTAGGTCTACTTTTATTTCTTTGAGAAATCTCCATATTGGTTTCCAGAGAGGCTGTGCTAATTTGCAGTCCCACCAATAGTGCATAAGCATTCCTTTCTCTATCCATCCACACCAGTATCTATTATTTTTAGACATTTTAATAAAAGCCATTCTTTTTTTTAATAATTTTATTAAATCATAATTGTGTACATTGGTGCAATCATAGGGCAGAATGTGCTTCATATACAATCAGAAACATTTTGATCATACTGTGAGAGATAGCCTTCATAGCATTTTCTTATTCACTATATAAAGACATTGATACTCTATCTACATTTAATAA